>SJYX01023020.1:1495353-1591429 GCA_006410675.1 Oreotragus oreotragus | reverse complement strand
ATTGCTGAAGCCTGGCTTCCAGAATTTTGAGCATTACTTTATTAGCATGCGAGATGAGTGCAATTGTACGGTAGTTGGAGCATTCTTTGGCATTGCCTTTCTTTGGAGTTGGAATGAAAACTGATCTTTTCCAGTCCTGTGGCCACTGCTGAGTTTTCCAAATTTGCTGGCATATTGAATGCAGCACTTTCACAGCATCATCGTTCAGGATTTGAAACAGCTCAACTGGAATTTCATCACCTCCACTAGCTTTGTTCGTCATGATGCTTTCTAAGGCCCACTTGACTTCACATTCCAAGATGTCTGGCTCTAGATTAATGATCACATCATCATGATTATCTGGGTTGTGAAGATCTTTTTTATACAGTTCTTCTGTGTATTCTTGCCACCTCTTCTTAATACCTTCTGCTTCTGTTAGGTCCATACCATATGTCCTTTACTGAGCCCATCTTTGCATGAAAAATTCCCTTGGTATCTCTAATTTTCTTGAAGAGATCCCTAGTCTTTCCCATTCTGTTCTTTTCCTCTATTTCTTTGCATTGATTGCTGAAGAAGGCTTTCTTATCTCTTCTTGCTATTCTTTGAACTCTGCATTCAGATGCTTATATCTTTCCTTTTCTCCTTTGCTTTTCACCTCTCTTCTTTTCACAGCTATTTGTAAGGCCTCCCCAGACAGCCATTTTGCTTTTTTGCATTTCTTTTCCATGGGGATGGTCTTGATCCCTGTCTCCTGTACAATGTCACGAACTTCCGTCCATAGTTCATCAGGCACTCTATCTATCAGATATAGGCCCTTAAATCTATTTATCATTTCCACTGTGTAATCATAAGGGATTTTATTTAGCTCAAGTGAAATTAAGCCATTCTCTGATGCTAGCAAAGAAGAAAGTAGTATCATGAAAATGGTAATATCAATGAATTTTAATAAAATGTTAATAAATCACTAGCCCATGGGTAGAACGGTTATCCTACCACATATTCTTAAATCCTTCATCAGAACAGCCCAAACATCTGAATTTCCATTTCTGTTTACATTTCCCTCCATCATAATTGCTGGTTTGTCACTATTTTTTACTTGCTTGGAGGCATTATTCTAAATGA
The DNA here is from genome assembly GCA_006410675.1 of Oreotragus oreotragus. NCBI lineage: Eukaryota > Metazoa > Chordata > Mammalia > Artiodactyla > Bovidae > Oreotragus > Oreotragus oreotragus. Next base: position 1,590,328 of record SJYX01023020.1, on the reverse strand, counting down.
ATACATTCTGCATGTAGAGAAGAATCTTCACTCATCACGACTGTCAATTTTGCCACTTTTCCTTATAGTTATTCTTGTTAGTTACTCTCCTTCTGCTTTTACTTACTTAAGACATGTCACTCATTCAGCAGATGCACTGACAGATAGTTGACTGACATGTAAATTTATTCACAGAAATAAGAGAACATTTTTGTTCTGATGTTTTATTTTTATCTGTGTGTGCCTTCTTTATTTGACAGATTATAAAGCCATATTCATATTAAAAAGCATCTTTAAATAAAGAGCAATTTGTCATATCAATATTGTCTTTCCACTTCTTTTATTTCCATGGCCTTAGAAGGCTTACTGAAAATAACACTTCTCACGTGCAGAGATGGTAATCCAAGTAATGGTGACTAGCCACTCTTCCTGTCTTCTTAAAATTCATTTCTGGTTTATTCACTGTACACAGGGAAAAATGTATCATCTTTCTATACATGGAGACAAGTGGCTGGCATATACTCTGCTTGTCCTTTTCTGAAATGCTTGAAGAGATTATAACTTATGGGCAGTAGGCTAATAGTCAATTCCAATAACCTAGGAACAGGAATCAAGAAGAAAATCTGTCTTACATTTTATTTAAGAAGGACCCTATACAGAAATGACAAATTCTCCTTTGCATGTCACTGAAATGAGAAAAGGGGGGGTTCCATAAAATTAAAATGCATTTATTTCCTTTAACAGCTTAGGCATTGAAATATAATAGCTCCTTGGTGAACTGGAGTCTAAATACATATATTTTTAATATTAAAATACATATATTTTGTATAATCCTTTTTTAAGGAAAAAAATTAACAGTCATCTCAGGTGTTAGAAATGAGCCATTATTCATGCTTACAGAGCACACATGCCAAGTCAAAACCACCCACACATAGCACTCACGGACAGCCTAGTAGTTTTAGATATAAATGAAGTAGATGCTATGAATGTCTGTCAGATGCTGTACATGACACTTTGTCCCATTAAATTTGTTCTTTCCATGACTATGATTGCTCAAGTGGTTCTTAAAAGCTAGATGGTCTCCATTTGAAAGGTCACTTGATTGTTTCTAAATAACTTAGGGGATATTCATGTCAATATAATAATGGGGGTGAATAAATGGGAATGCTCCCTTTCTGCAGTAGGCTATTAGTATTTGTTAGGTATTTCACAGAGTTTACCACTTATGAAACCTTTCTCAGATATTCACTATTGAAGTATATTTGTTGTAAGTCTGGAAGTGATTCTAGAACCAAGAGTTGTTCAAAATTTCAAAGAAATACTTCACATCACAATGTGGATTTTGGAGAGAGGAGTCCAAAAGAAAAATATGTGAGAACAACTAATATGGATAAATGTAAGAGTTTGAAAATGAATAAAAAGAGACTAATGGAAAAAAAATTTTTAATAAATTGTATGAAGTTTAAAATTCATTGCTTTGCTTAACAGTAGATCCTGCGTGTCTAACGCAAATGTTGCTAGCATGTAGTGAATACTTAATGATTGCTCAGTGAATGAATGAATACCCAAGTTCTACAGTTTGAAAAGACCCATATGAGCCACTACTTTAGCTAAATTCTAAATATTTTCATCTTTTTCAATTTTGAACTGTGAATTGCTTTTAAACCTAAGTTTAAAAAAAATTTGTTTATTACTTTCAATTGGGTGTTTCAGTAACAAGAAGGTGTGTACTCTTTTCAAAAGAATTCTGTTATCTCTGATGTCTCTGATGTGTGTTAGTCGTTCAGTCATGTCTGACTCTTCACAACTCCATAGATTGTAGCTCACCATACTCCTCTGTCCATGGAATTATCCAGACAAGAATACTGCAGTGGGGTGCCATGCCCTCCTCCAGGGGATCGTCCTGACCCAGGGATGATCAATCCAGGAATCAATCCTGGATCCTCTAGATTGCAGGCAAATTCTTTACCATCTGAGTTACCAGAGGCTGTTATCTCTGGTACTCTTAACATGAAGTTAAAAATCACTGCTCCAATAACCACTCATCCACATTTAATGTACCTAGTTTACCTATTTTTCAGAATTCTTGAAAATAAAGAATCAAGCACACTTGACTATATATTGACATGCACTAATACAAGACAAGGAAAACTTGCTATTAATAGCGCACAGTTTTTCAGCTCTGAAACGGTAAAATAATTTGCATCTCAGTTTTTAATTGATTTTTTTTTCTATTATGGGGGGACACTATTATGAGCTGACACCTGTTGGAAGAAGCTTACTTGACCCTTTCAGCTCTTTCTTCTATTGTATTCATAGCCACTTGCCAGATATGTTCATTGGACAACTGATTTCCTGGGCCTGGCTATAAATGCTTCATGTTGTACTTGGATATGAATTTTTCATACATAATACTGAGGAAGTCATTACTTTGGCATGAAAAATATGAATCCAAAACCTCACTGCTTCATGACAAATGAAGATGACTGATGAATCATAATTTCTCAGAAAAGTTGACTTGAACAAAATAAATGTACCTCAAGACACTTATGCATTCCCAGTTCTCTGGTATTTATGCTTTTCTGTCCCAAATGCCTGGGATAAATCCATCTCATTTGTGGTTATTTCCACAGACAAGAACCCTAGATAGAGCCTTTCGTCAATGTTATTTTAATACTATTTATTCAACATCTCTTTAGTATTGACAGTTCTGTTTAATGTTTCTATAACAGTTCTTCCACAGGAAGCTATTTTTAAAATAACTTGAGAAATATTTTGAAAATTAAATGGCCTCATGGAGAAAGAAAACATTGTCTTATAAAGAAGTTGAATGATTTATGTGGGTTAATGAGACATTTTAACTTTTATTATAGAATATTTATTCATTGTAGAATATGAGAAGAATGAAGAAGTAGTAAGGAAAAAGTTTTGGGCATTCACCATATTTGCTCTAGTTTTATTCTATGTGTAGACTTTTAAAAAATATACCTCCATTAATGTGTAAGTGGATATATCTCACAGGCAATGTATTATCATTTTTCCATGTTATTTTACATTTCCATTAGTTTTTATTTTAAAATTTTTATAATATAATTGCTATGCATGCTACAAACCTTTTTCTAGCCTTTTTCAATGTCCGGCAAGTTGTCCATTTCTTTTCTAATAAAAGCTATGATTTTAAATTTTATTTTATGATTTAAAATTTTACCATTTTTATTCCTGGAAATTCCTGTCTCTTCAATTTTTCTTATTTTTGTGATAATTTATAAATGCACATGAAATGTATTTAACCAGATGGGTCAATAAAAGTTCTAGGTGAGTTAATATATGTAATATGCTTTTTTATTTTTCATTACACTAGGTTATATAGTCTATTGTTCTTTTGAATATAATGTTTAACATAGTATATTATCACTGGTAACATAATGTATGTAAAATTATTTGTTTTCTGTTTATTATTTTTGAATTTATCTTATTAATCAGATTCATATTTCATTTGATTATTATAGATTTTTTGGACATAAACTCACATAATGTTCAAATAATATTAAACTTCCTCTTTTTTTATACAATATTTATCACTATTCAAAAGACTAGCTTTTACTGCCTAAATGTAAGTGAAAGTCATTCAGTTGTGTCCGACTCTTTGTGACCCCATAGACTGTACAGTCCACGTAATTCTCCAGGCCAAAATAATGGAGCTGGACCACTTTTCTCTAGGGGATCTTCCCAACCCAGGGATCAAACCCAGGTCTCCCGCATTGCAGGTGATTTCTTTACCAGCTGAGCCAAAAGCGAAGCTCTTTACTGCCTAAGTTCACACAATATAATACCCATCTTCTGTACTTGTTTATTTTGTGAATTAGAAAGCTGAATTGCTTCTCTGTGCCTGGAATGTGAGTATTCCACCTCTCAAAACTGAGAAGTGCAGTGTAATTTATGTGCAAAGGAACCCATCTTTGTTGATATGCCTACAAAATGAAACACAAGTGAAAGCATTTATTCATAAGATTGATATGCTACCCCTACACATAGAGAGCAAGCATCGTTTTACTAGTCCAGTCAGTATGCCTTTATCCTTTTCTTGCTATCTGTAGCACAATATTCCTTCAGAAGTAGTTATAAACATGCTCCATCACACACAATTCTATCAAAATGCCAATAAAGGCACTCATCCCACTCTGGCAAAATGATGGGCAAAGAACAGAGGCAAGAACAATCAGTGTCTCTTGACCCTGAGGACCAGGATCTTCCAGCTATACAAGGCTAGTAAATGATGGGTTTGTTTAAGTAATCTGAGAAGTTCCCAGAAACATTTCCTGCTAACTATATGGCCACCTCATGCGAAGAGTTGACTCATTGGAAAAGACTCTGATGTTGGGAGGGATTGGGGGCAGGAGATGAAGGGGACGACCAAGGATGAGATGGCTGGATGGCATCATGGACTCGACGGATGTGAGTCTGAGTAAACTCCTAGAGACGGTGATGGACAGGGAGGCCTGGCATGCTGTGATTCATGGGGTCACAGGGAATCAGACATGACTGAGCGGCTGAACTGAACTGAAACTATATATATATATATAAACAGTGTGCATTCTGTTCTCAAGAAATCATTTTTATTATCTCAAAGAAATTAACAAATATATTATACTTCTTCATTATTTGGATAATCCAATATTTTTTATTTCATTGCATTTAATTTGTATGGGAGAATACATTTTGTTTAGGAGTAATGTTTTATTTAGAAAATTGAACATATGATTATTGTAGTAGTGTTTAATCTTGAATTCCTCTGAAACAAATGACAACTTACAGTTGAACTATATGTAGCAGAAAAGTTACTGTAAAATGTATCAAAATGATAGATTTTCACATACATTTTTCAATGCTTCCTTGAGGATATTTTATAGCATGTATTATTGGTAGCTTTCTAAGCACCCTCCATCCTCTTCCTTGTTACCAAAAATTTATTTTATATGCCACATGGCTATATCTTTCAAGACAATTTTCTGGCCTCAGGAAGTAAGTTTTATCAATCTAAACTACAATAGATATATTAGGAATAGGAGTATGCCATAAGTATGAGGATATGATGTATTTCTCAAAAGCGGGTCAGAAGGTATTTTATAAGGCCTTTTAGAAAACGGATGGAAGGAATAATGTTTGATTATGACCCTACCTCCAAAGTTGATATTTTTGTGATGATGAGAGAAAACTAGATCATAAATTTACTCATTAAGGAAAATAGAAGAAAAGAATAGAAAAAAAAGAAAATAAAAGAAATCCGAGTACTTGATAATATTTTAAAACTTCAATTAGTCAATACTGGAACTGCAGGCTTTTTCTTATATTTAAGAAGTAATGTAGAACAGTCTTTTGAACTCTGTAGGAGAGGGTGAAGGTGGGATGATTTGGGAGAATGGCATTGAAACCTGTATAATAACATACGTGAGACGAATCACCAGTTCAGGCTGAATGCATGATACAGGAGGCTTGGGGCTGGTACACTGGGATGACCCAGAGGGACGATATGGGGAGGGAGGTGGGAAAGGGGTTCAGGATGGAACTGCAGGCAGAGTCTTTGTTGTCTGAGCCACCAGTGAACTAGTTCTAAGAGGAGTCCAATGAGATAATCCTGTAAAATTCCAGGCAAATCTTGGCACATGGCAAGCCCTGATGACTTAATGAATAGTAGTAATATTTAAGTGTAAATATTACTAGAAAAAGGCTTTGTGATATAATTACATATTCTGAATTGTAATAAAAAAACTTTTTTTTTTAATATGAGGATAAGTTGTGTAAAACTGTAAACAATTGTTTAACCTTTATTTCAAATCAAATGCTTCTGAAGGAAAAACAAAAATCATCTCCTGAAACTGCACTTTAAAATATCCAACTATTTAACACTTAAACACTGTAAGAAAAATGAACAACTTCTTAAATTAGGGCGGTGTTATTGTGCTACTATATGAAGTTCAAAGAATCTGAAAATTACAGAACTCTATGCCTTTACAGAAGAATCCATGCATTTGTGGTTACTCCTAGGGAGCCCTGCTTTGTATAAGCAATATATTAACTTTCTTCAAAATGTTTTTCCAAAATCTTGTTCAGTTCAGTTCAGTTCAGTTCAGTTGCTCAGTCGTGTCCGATTCTTTGCGACCCCATGAATCGCAGCATGCCAGGCCTCCCTGTTTATTATCATCTCTTGGAGTTCACTTAGACTCACATCCATCGAGTCCATGATGCCATCCAGCCATCTCATCCTCGGTTGTCCACTTCTCCTCCTGCCCCCAGTCCCTCCCAGCATCAGAGTCTTTTCCAATGAGTCAACTCTTCCCATGAGGTGATCAAAGTACTGGAGTTTCAGCTTTAGCATCAGTCCTTCCAAAGAAATCCCAGGGTTGATCTCCTTCAGAATGGACTGGTTGGATCTCCTTGCAGNTCAGTGATTTAAAACAACAAGGTCTAAAATAGTAAAGGAAAAAAGAAAGTCTTTTCTAATTGTGAAAACATATTAAGTGACCAAAATGTAATTTTAATATTGATCCAAATCTGTAGAAATTAGCCATGTATCTAGTTAATTTAGATTGGGTTTTCATGTTGTTTTGAGCATCATTTGCATTAGCGTGGATTGGTACCCTACATTGACTAGATCACCTTAGGGAAAACCTAAATCCTCCAAGACTACTATGATCTGGAGAAAAATAAATCATTTGAAGAAAGGTAAAGAGAATGTAATATGACAAATTTACATAAAAGGGTCTTAAAAATCCCATTATCTTATAACTTTATGCCAGACGCTTTGAACATAATTATGTAAAGCTTCAGAAATGGTTAAAAAATCTATTAGAAGTCACACAGGTAATCCTGATAGCTGAAGAACCTGGCGATCCCAAAGCCTTGCACCCCTCCTTGATCTCACCCTGATTTCTTAAAATCCCATTGTATGCATCTGTTGAGTGTTTAGCTAAGCTACAACTTGGGATTGGAGTCTCATGTCTATTTTGTTTGACCACTGGGCTTGCAGAGATCTTAAACTGACATTAGACTCCTCAGGTAAGCTCATGCCCTAGATAAAAGCAAATATAAGTCCCTGATATGACTTCCTCCACAACCCTTTTGGTCAACAGTCTCTCTTACTTCCCAGAACCTGTATGTCCTATGTGATCCTTGCAGGATTTACCAAAATCCCACTCTTTTGGTTTGAATTGACCAGTCAGGTCAGAGCCACAGTGTCAGTCCCCAGTGCCTGAAAAGATGGACACTAAAAGTCTTGTATCCCCAGTCCTGTCTTTGTCTGCATTCTGCCTTGAGCTTTCCTTGTGGCCCCTCAAGGCATCCCTTTAATTCTTCCAGGACTTAAGAACTATGTGTAATAAACTTTGCTATTTCAAATTTTCTTTTGATCTGTTTGTAAACCCATGGTTCCCCATCAGACACCCTGTGCTCCATTTAACAAATGTTTATTTAATAAAGTCATACAGTATGTTATTATTATTATATTAAAGGGGGAAATCAACTGACCTAACAACTACTATAAATATATACACTATATATATACATGTATATATAAAATATATTTATATAAACATAATGAAAATTATTTCAAACACAGAACAAAAAAAGAAAATTATACATCAGGTTGAATTTTCCAGGGTCAATTTTTAAGACTTTCAAGTGAAACATATGCATAATCATTTTGGCTTATTAAATACTTTTAGAGCAAGATTTTNAATATAATACCCATCTTCTGTACTTGTTTATTTTGTGAATTAGAAAGCTGAATTGCTTCTCTGTGCCTGGAATGTGAGTATTCCACCTCTCAAAACTGAGAAGTGCAGTGTAATTTATGTGCAAAGGAACCCATCTTTGTTGATATGCCTACAAAATGAAACACAAGTGAAAGCATTTATTCATAAGATTGATATGCTACCCCTACACATAGAGAGCAAGCATCGTTTTACTAGTCCAGTCAGTATGCCTTTATCCTTTTCTTGCTATCTGTAGCACAATATTCCTTCAGAAGTAGTTATAAACATGCTCCATCACACACAATTCTATCAAAATGCCAATAAAGGCACTCATCCCACTCTGGCAAAATGATGGGCAAAGAACAGAGGCAAGAACAATCAGTGTCTCTTGACCCTGAGGACCAGGATCTTCCAGCTATACAAGGCTAGTAAATGATGGGTTTGTTTAAGTAATCTGAGAAGTTCCCAGAAACATTTCCTGCTAACTATAGTCCCTTTCCTGATCATTGAAGTTCATAAGATGTTTTTGAATCCTCTGAGCCCTTTTCTACTTTTGACAATTTTCTTTTTCTTTTCTCTTTTTAAAAATGTTTATACAAAACTAAACCAGACATGGTATCTGGTGCTTAAACAAGGAGGACCCTGAAATAATTTTAAAGAAAAATTTTAGAAAAAATGTAATAACTATAATCATTCAAATTTAGCTCCATATTTCCTACACTAATAATTTGATACATATTTTGAAAATAATTCAAGAAGAAAATATTGATTACTAAATAACAAGATTGTATTTTTAATTTTTAAGTTTTTTTCCTAAATGTGCATATACATACATACTTGTTTGTATGTGTGTGTATATAATGTGTATAGATAGGTCTATATTGTCAGATGTGCTTAATAGTATTAAATAATAATGTTAAAAATTCTATAATTTTTATGTCATATATTATTATATACTATACATTTATATGCACTATTATATATTAATATTATATATTATATGTATACATGCAGACACACAAGTTTGCATTACTATACACACAATTTTATAGCCGGTTCTTTTAACCTAATTAATAATGTATTGTGTTATTTAACTTCTTAACATTGTTTCTGGGCTTTCCTGGCGACTCAGTGGTAAAGAATCCACATGCTAATGCAGGAGATGAGGGTTCAATTCCTGGGTCAAGAAAGATCCCCTGGAGAAAGAAACAGCAGCCCACTCAAGAATTCTTGCCTAGGAAATCCACTGGACAGAGAAGCCTGGCAGGCTGCAGTCCATTGGGTCACAAAAGAGTTGGACATGACATAGTGACTAAACAAAAAAACATTCTTTCTCTACAGGCATTTATTGTTAAAAGTTTTATGTGTATTATAATATCACTAAGTATTTCCTAACCAGAAATATTTGAAATATTTAAAAGTATAGTTACATTTTATTTTCTACCAATACTCTAATTAATATTAAATGATAAAACTAATAAGTATCTATGTCTCACAATTTTCTTTGAAAATTTATTAGAAAGTGAATTATTTAAATAGTGAATGTGAGATTCTGATCCCACACATGAAGGATCAATGCTAAATACATCATAGATAAGTCTTTTATATTTTTGTATATTGGGACAAATAATATATGGGAGAAGATGAGACAAATTTTTTTATATTTGGGTTTCTTTAAGAACTTAGACAATCAAATTCTTCAAAGAACTTTAAAACAGGCATTTGTGTAAACAAACATGCTTTTAACTTGTAACTTTACATTATATTTAAAAAAAAGTTATGAACAGAAATTCAGTTCAAATTAGATTTTCCATTAGTCTAAAGGGAAAAAAAAAATTAGGTTTGATTTGCCAGTCATTAGCCAGCTGTTCTATATGTGGCTCTACGTATTTTTACCAAATTATATTTTCAAATTAGTTTAATTAAATATATTTCAGACCTAATTTCTGGGGATTTTAAATTATAAGGTATTCTCAACAATATTAAATATTACATAAAAATAATAGCAATTAGAAATTAGATTTTCACAAAAAGAGATGAACAACAGTTACCACCAAGCAAATCATAAGCTGTCTTCAACCAGCGCCTCAGGCTATAGGGACTGTTGAAAACTTATTTTTAGATTCTTTTCATTCTTTTAGAAACTTTGCATCTGGATTCCATAGTTCACCTTCATATAAGCATTTATACTCTTCTCCAAAGTTCTCAAATCTCTATATATAGAAATATCTTTTTCAGAAAGCATCATTTTTTTAAGGAATATGTTGCAAATATTGTGTTCCTGTCTGTCTGGTGGTTCTGCCTCAGGGCTGCCTATTAAACCACCAATTTCTACACTGAAAAGGCTTTCCCATAATGAAATGCTATTGTTTCATGTATGCTAATGACTTTTCTTGAAGGGTAGCATGTAAAAATAAAAATGAGCTACCCATTCCTGGTATATATATGCATAAAGGCTTTCCAATTATATGTCTTCTCCAAATGACTCCTGTGTAATTTACCGAAGCTATATTTTCTGATCAGGTTCGACCTTTGCATTGATTTGATCACTCCACATGAAATAAAATTCACCTTTGACCAAACAGAAACTTGAAGAAAATAAGAGTTTTATAATCCAGTAGCCAGACAGTGTGTGTCTGTATAAAGGTTTGACAAAGGATTGATACTGTCAGTCAGCTTTCTAATTAAGGAATAGAACAATGTGGGGAAAAAAGTTTTTGTGAATCTTTTTTTTTTCCTTCAAAGTTTTCTATATGGCTTCTTGTTATGGGGTGATGTGAAAGACAGAGAAAGAGATGATTATGAAAAATCATTCAACCTTTTCACCCAATATTTCAAGACTTTGGACTACAGCTGTCAGTTAAAATCCTTTTACTTACATTTTATTCTTGAAAAAACTTTCACATAGAAGTATCAATTATTTTTAATTGTACAGAAAATATTGAATTATATTAATTTATTATCTCATAAAATATTGATTAAACTAAAATTTTATAAATATACCAAGCTGGCTCATTAATGTCAGATGTAGTATTTCTTTCCTCCATTTTAGCATTTTGTTTTAAATTATGATGGTACACTTCTAATATTTTCTTAACAGTTACCATAAAACAAAAATCTGAAAAAAGAGAACTCTCACCTTAATATTAATATTAAGGAGAGTATATGGAAGATCTCTAAAAATCACTGTTATTGAAATACATTTACCTTGCAAAAATGCTTAGCTTTGAAATTGATATTAAAAAGCTACTATTTGTGTATTGTTGTGACTAAATAGGGAAAACACATAGGTTGCCAATCAGTAAATAATTAATAAATTTAATCTGATTATTATTTTATTTTATAAATTACAGAAAAAGAATTTAAAATATGATTATGGTGCTTATTATTCAAGATTCTACTATAAATGTCTAAATATATTTTTCTGATGTGATGATATCAAGAAACCAGACTAACCTAGCTAAACTGCTACCTTTTAGAAACCACTCACTTCTTTATCAAATATTAATTGAAATCTAATATTTACCAGTGATCATATTGGACTCTGGAGATACAGAAATAAATGGGTTAAACAAAGCAGGAGACACATAGAGAAAATTTTCTACAAGGATCATATAGAAAAGAAACATAAGAAAATTGTGGCAATTGTAGATAATAAAAGTGATATTAAAGAAATAAATTTTAGACCATTTAGGCATTGTAGGCTGAGAATTAATTTATAGAGCTTGATAACAAAACTTCTGTCTGTATAGAACTGAAGCTTAAGTGGCAAAAGACAAGAGGTGAAAATTATTCTAGTAGAAAGAATTGCAAGTTCAAAGATGCTGACATAGATTTTTGTGTGATATACTTAAGGCACTAATACAAGAAGGGTTTGGCTGGAATCATGAACAAGAGAGGAAAATGATAGGAACTGACATTGGAGATATAGCCTGGAATCAGATTAGGTGAGGCATTTTAGGCTTTGGTCTGAGGTTTAGAATTTGTTGTACGACATGAGCCCAAGAGGAAGGGAGAGCTTTAAATCAAGCTTTAGGTGGTTTGTACTGGGATATTTCACAGTGGAGCTTATGAGAAGTTGTAAGATTCTAGATAAAGCTTGAAGATATTAGCATTTGATGTAGAGACAAATATGACCAAGAGTAAGGTTGGAACACTTAGCAAAGAGTATGCTCATGTAATTTTTAGCATATACGTATATCATATTATTTGCTGTTTTTCTGAAATTGCATTTTGTCTAGGTATGCTAAATTTTATCTGGGAAACCTAAAATCCCTGACATTCTTTTGAGAATTTTAGGAAAGGAAGATCCTGGGGAAGACTAGAAAAGAGCATTGATCTGGAGCTGTGGAGGTGGGGGACAGAACACATACTTTCATGCTGAAGATGTTCAGTATGAGAAGTTGACTAGCCATACCAATGGAGATGCTTGAGAAAAGCTCAAAAAACAAAAGAGGGTTGGAGATATGTTAGTCATCTGCATACAGTTGATATTTAAAGTTTTGAAAATATGTGGAAGAAAATTGCTAGAGAAGGTCACAAGAGAAGCAAGAGGCAGAAGAAATCTCAAGGATGTGGTCTCACAGAAATCTAGGAAAGTGATCAACAGCTAAATGGGGAGGGAAATTTTAGTAAAATAAGAACAGAAAGCAGACTGCTGGACTTCACAAAAGGAGGCTGTTGATGTTTAAGAGGAGTGATAAGGAAGGACCCCCAACTAAGGTGTGTTAGGGTGGAAAGGGGTTGAATAAGAGGAATATAAACCATGTTGAGAAATTGGGCCACAATTGGAAAAAAAGAGAATGGGGTCAGAGAAGAACACATGGGATCTTGGGATCAAAAAAACTTTATTTTTTTCAAAGTGAGTAAGATTAATGCATTGTCCCATTTGGATGATAATTTTTTGTTAGCAATAGAAGCTGAGGCAGGTTATATACAATGTGTGTGGGCCAGTCCATGTGAAATCCAGAGCTCAGGTGGAAGACATACTCCCAAGAGAGAATCAGAAAACTACTTTTGTTGTTCCAGCAGAAAATGCAGTCTAGGGAGGTGTAAATCGGTAAGGTAGTGACTACAGTGGTCAGAAGCAAAATAGTTCTCATCTCATCATACATATCTACTAAAAGATCATGCTATACCATTTGAGGATTGTAGAGTGAATTATTAAAAAAAAAAATCTTAGGGACACACACTTCATGTCTTCATCTCATCTTTAAGTCTGGTTCAGAGAATTCTCTTTGGAGCTTTCAAAACTCTTCTCAGTACAAACCACCTTGTACTTTAATTGTCATTCTATTAACATAGAGTAAGGATAATTAGTATTCTCTTTATAACCCAAGTTATGCCATTAGCCTTTGGAAATTTTAGTGTGTGATAAATATGTGATGAACGAAGGAATTAAAATTTTAACAAAGTTAAAATGAAACATGTGTCTCTGGAATTTTAGACAAATCACTGTTTACCCTACAGCCTCTAAATAAATTATTTTTTAGCAATATTTGGAAAAGTAAAAGTAGCATGTGTATTTTGTATCTTTGACAAATCATTTTTCTTTTCTGTGTTTTAATATTGTGACAAACTTAAAAAGAACTTTAGAAAGTACTCTAATTAACTAAAATTATATCATTTGCCATTTGTGGAGTTTTATCATCTAATGCTTCTTTAGACAAACCAATTATATACAAAAATAGTCTTAAATTTCAAATCAGTTCAGTTCAGTCACTCAGTCATGTCCAACTCTTTGTGACTCCATGGACTGCGGCACACCAGGCCTCCCTGTCCATCACCAAATCCCGAAGTTTACTCAAACTCATGTCCACTGATTCGGTGCTGCCATCTAACCATCTCAACCTTTGTCATCCCCTTCTCCTCCCTCCTTCAATCTTTCCCAGCATCAGGGTCTTTTCAGATGAATCAGTTTTTCACATCAGGTAGCCAAAGTATTGGAGTTTCAGCTTCAGTATCAGTCCTTCCAATGAATATNATGTCCACTGATTCGGTGCTGCCATCTAACCATCTCAACCTTTGTCATCCCCTTCTCCTCCCTCCTTCAATCTTTCCCAGCATCAGGGTCTTTTCAGATGAATCAGTTCTTCACATCAGGTAGCCAAAGTATTGGAGTTTCAGCTTCAGTATCAGTCCTTCCAATGAATATTCAGGACTGATTTCCTTTAGACTGATTTCCTGATCAGACTTTTTAAATCTGATATTTTGAAAACTTAAACTCATTCTGTGACTGTGTTTTTTTTTCAAAACTTTTTCATCATAACATGGATTAATGATTAATTTTAAATGTTATCCAAACATAAGCAAAATAAAAAATATATGCGCTTTTAATAAATTATCATTTATTTAACTTCAGCTCCTTAAGGTGAAAGAAAATATAAGTATGTGATCTGCCAATTTCCCTTCCTGGTTATGAGTGGTGGTTTTGTTTTATCATTTATAGCTACAGATGTAGGCAGTCCCTCGATGTACACTGCCCATTTTTCTAAGTCACGTCACTGGCAGTGCTTGATGACTAAATAAATTTTGCTGCCTAGAAATCTTTGGCTATTTCACAGCATCATTCAGAATACTTCTTATATTCACTTTGTTCATACTCAGTATATGTTGACATTTTAGATTTTATAATAATATCTGGACTATCACTTTATTTTGATCATTATTTGATAGAAATGATATTTGAATCATTTACATTAATTGAATATCTGTTACTAATTTAGAAGAGTATCTAACTCATAATTCCAATTACATCACTGTGCACTTTAAGAACTGGTATCTCATTTTGAGGTATGGTTTCTGGTTTAGTCAGAATTGCTACAGAGTTCTCATTAAGAACAGATGAGACATATATATTATATATATATATGAAAACTATAAAATGAATAGTTGAAGGACAATATACTATAGTATTACATCATCTTTTCTGATAGAGAGAGATCAATGATTTGAAATTTCCAGTAGAATTTTAATTAAACCTTGATCATTATACTTAACCTTATTGCTGTTTTTATTAGCATTTAATTGTTCCATTTATTGGCATAACNAATAGTTGAAGGACAATATACTATAGTATTACATCATATTTTCTGATAGAGAGAGATCAATGATTTGAAATTTCCAGTAGAATTTTAATTAAACCTTGATCATTATACTTAACCTTATTGCTGTTTTTATTAGCATTTAATTGTTCCATTTATTGGCATAACTCCTTTCATTTTGTATAAAAATATTCATTTTGTGTAAAATTATTCCATCTAGATCAGATTTGAATCCTATTAGACTTTTTATGATCTTTTCTTTCTTATCATTAATCATTAATGTTCAACACATTCTAGTTAGTCTAATTAACATAATTCCACATAATTACAGGTGTGAAACTGACACAAGTTATTTCCAAGTTACTTTATCATAACATATCAAAGGAAAGCCTAAAATAATGTCATATCTCAATTTAACTATATAAGAATATTTGAATTTTTAAATTTTTTTGATTATATAATTTTTCTCATAGGCAAGAAGTTGGAACAATAATTTTATAATGAATTTTATAACAAAATTAATATTAAATTATTTTCCTCAAATTTTAAGGAATCAGTTTTAGGTAAGAAATAAGGATAAGAACTTTTCTTCCAGTCAACCAGATACACTTTTTTCCCTACAAACATATACAGCATTTTGTCTATCAGTTAAAATTTCAAAATACAAGGTGATAACAGAAATGATTTAGTTCAACCTACTGCAATTCTGTTCAAGCTCTGATATTTAGGAGGAACTGAATAGGGATTTCCAGTGGTAATCATTTTTTCAAACTACTATGTCCTAGACTGTTAAATGAAAGAAAAGAGAAAAGACAACTGTAGCTTTGTAGGTATGGTACAAACTAGAAAAGAGAAAACCAAAAGGTTTATTTCTGATTTTATTTTAGGTTAATGATACTTGTTTATGTTAATGGATTGAAAGTATTTTCGTCATTTTTAGAGACCTTCTTTAAACGGCCCATCACCTCCCCCAAAAAAAGCAATATACCATGTAACTTAATTATAAAATGTCAAAGCTTAAACGGGAGTGTTCACAAAGCACCATTATGAGATTTCAATAGCGCTGAGACCTGTTCAGGTTAACCTGTCAACTAAGTCCGATTTGCAAGTAAAATCTGCCCTCTTTCCTAATCAACTGCTCTAGAGCTGATTATTTCCCATTTATTTAATGCTATCTGCCAGGCCTCCCGAATGTTTTAGTCCTTATTTTAGACCATCTCAGACTCATTAGCCTTTTGCCTGACAGTGCCAATGTGACTGTCTGACAGCCTGAAACTTGGAGNAACTAAGTCCGATTTGCAAGTAAAATCTGCCCTCTTTCCTAATCAACTGCTCTAGAGCTGATTATTTCCCATTTATTTAATGCTATCTGCCAGGCCTCCCGAATGTTTTAGTCCTTATTTTAGACCATCTCAGACTCATTAGCCTTTTGCCTGACAGTGCCAATGTGACTGTCTGACAGCCTGAAACTTGGAGATGTTATGCCATTGAGTGTCAAGATCTTTCCAGGAAATAGGTTTTTTTTTTTTTTTTTAATGAACATATATTTAAATAATGCCAATTTATGCAGCAAGGTAGCAAAGCCAAACATTTTAAATTATGTCTGATATGCCAGAATATTATTTTTTCGAATGCAAGTAGAAAAAATTGATGTTTTTTTCCCCCATGGTTCTGAAAGCAAGATCCATTCTGATATTTTTCATGACTATGTATCTATATATTCCTTTTGCTGTAAACTATATGTAATGAATAGTTTGTAGGGTAATAATCTTTGAGCATATTTAAACACTAAATTTTCATTTTTTATCTTTTTCCCACATAATCAAAGAACAGCACGTTTATATGGCTTAATTTAATATTATATATATATACATATATATATAAGGTNTCTGATATGCCAGAATATTATTTTTTCGAATGCAAGTAGAAAAAATTGATGTTTTTTTCCCCCATGGTTCTGAAAGCAAGATCCATTCTGATATTTTTCATGACTATGTATCTATATATTCCTTTTGCTGTAAACTATATGTAATGAATAGTTTGTAGGGTAATAATCTTTGAGCATATTTAAACACTAAATTTTCATTTTTTATCTTTTTCCCACATAATCAAAGAACAGCACGTTTATATGGCTTAATTTAATATTATATATATATATACATATATATATAAGGGACTATACTATAGAAACACATTTTTCACATTTATAGATAAATTTTAAGGTTACAAGACAAATTAAATCTCCTATTTTCTGTTTTATATTTCTCAAATAATCATCAGTGATTTAAAACAACAAGGTCTAAACTAGTAAAGGAAAAAAGAAAGTCTTTTCTAATTGTGAAAACATATTAAGTGACCAAAATGTAATTTTAATATTGATCCAAATCTGTAGAAATTAGCCATGTATCTAGTTAATTTAGATTGGGTTTTCATGTTGTTTTGAGCATCATTTGCATTAGCGTGGATTGGTACCCTACATTGACTAGATCACCTTAGGGAAAACCTAAATCCTCCAAGACTACTATGATCTGGAGAAAAATAAATCATTTGAAGAAAGGTAAAGAGAATGTAATATGACAAATTTACATAAAAGGGTCTTAAAAATCCCATTATCTTATAACTTTATGCCAGACGCTTTGAACATAATTATGTAAAGCTTCAGAAATGGTTAAAAAATCTATTAGAAGTCACACAGGTAATCCTGATAGCTGAAGAACCTGGCGATCCCAAAGCCTTGCACCCCTCCTTGATCTCACCCTGATTTCTTAAAATCCCATTGTATGCATCTGTTGAGTGTTTAGCTAAGCTACAACTTGGGATTGGAGTCTCATGTCTATTTTGTTTGACCACTGGGCTTGCAGAGATCTTAAACTGACATTAGACTCCTCAGGTAAGCTCATGCCCTAGATAAAAGCAAATATAAGTCCCTGATATGACTTCCTCCACAACCCTTTTGGTCAACAGTCTCTCTTACTTCCCAGAACCTGTATGTCCTATGTGATCCTTGCAGGATTTACCAANTCAGTGATTTAAAACAACAAGGTCTAAAATAGTAAAGGAAAAAAGAAAGTCTTTTCTAATTGTGAAAACATATTAAGTGACCAAAATGTAATTTTAATATTGATCCAAATCTGTAGAAATTAGCCATGTATCTAGTTAATTTAGATTGGGTTTTCATGTTGTTTTGAGCATCATTTGCATTAGCGTGGATTGGTACCCTACATTGACTAGATCACCTTAGGGAAAACCTAAATCCTCCAAGACTACTATGATCTGGAGAAAAATAAATCATTTGAAGAAAGGTAAAGAGAATGTAATATGACAAATTTACATAAAAGGGTCTTAAAAATCCCATTATCTTATAACTTTATGCCAGACGCTTTGAACATAATTATGTAAAGCTTCAGAAATGGTTAAAAAATCTATTAGAAGTCACACAGGTAATCCTGATAGCTGAAGAACCTGGCGATCCCAAAGCCTTGCACCCCTCCTTGATCTCACCCTGATTTCTTAAAATCCCATTGTATGCATCTGTTGAGTGTTTAGCTAAGCTACAACTTGGGATTGGAGTCTCATGTCTATTTTGTTTGACCACTGGGCTTGCAGAGATCTTAAACTGACATTAGACTCCTCAGGTAAGCTCATGCCCTAGATAAAAGCAAATATAAGTCCCTGATATGACTTCCTCCACAACCCTTTTGGTCAACAGTCTCTCTTACTTCCCAGAACCTGTATGTCCTATGTGATCCTTGCAGGATTTACCAAAATCCCACTCTTTTGGTTTGAATTGACCAGTCAGGTCAGAGCCACAATGTCAGTCCCCAGTGCCTGAAAAGATGGACACTAAAAGTCTTGTATCCCCAGTCCTGTCTTTGTCTGCATTCTGCCTTGAGCTTTCCTTGTGGCCTCTCAAGGCATCCCTTTAATTCTTCCAGGACTTAAGAACTATGTGTAATAAACTTTGCTATTTCAAATTTTCTTTTGATCTGTTTGTAAACCCATGGTTCCCCATCAGACACCCTGTGCTCCATTTAACAAATGTTTATTTAATAAAGTCATACAGTATGTTATTATTATTATATTAAAGGGGGAAATCAACTGACCTAACAACTACTATAAATATATACACTATATATATACATGTATATATAAAATATATTTATATAAACATAATGAAAATTATTTCAAACACAGAACAAAAAAAGAAAATTATACATCAGGTTGAATTTTCCAGGGTCAATTTTTAAGACTTTCAAGTGAAACATATGCATAATCATTTTGGCTTATTAAATACTTTTAGAGCAAGATTTTTGCTTATTATAAACTGAGGATGACCAGTGATATATCAGTATATAATTTCAGTGACTAGAAAAACGTTATTGGTTAACACATGTTCCAAAAAATCACTTTCATATGGGAAAATAGATTTCAAATGAAAAAAAAAAAAGTGTAAATTATCAGGAAAATAGAAAAAAAAAATCTTAATTCATTACTGGGAGCCAAAGCAAGACCAATATAAATTTAGGATGCCATAGTTAACAGTGTTAAATCTTATAAAAGAACAATCCCAAAACAGCTGTTTCAATACAGTTCCAAGGCGGCTGACACATAAATGTCACCATACATTTGTAATGTATGTGTAATCTTTAACAGCAGAGAATTTAAAGTTTATTTTATAAACAAGATCAAATGTAAAAACAAGTAAAAGAAGCTTAAGGAAAGGAAGGAAGTAGTCAAGATTATGATTAAAAGATTTTAAATAATGAAAGTCATCATTAATTTGAAGGAAAGTAGTTCTTAAGTAGAGAGTGAAAAGTAAAATATGTCAACATATTTCAAGTTTATTTTAATAGACACGTATATATTATATCTACATATAAATATCTAACTATACAAATTTATATCTATATATTTACATATAATCTGTGGAAAAAGGGAAAGATAATGATCCAAGCTCATTTTAAAGTCTGATCAAATCTAAGAATTCTTCAAGAAAAAGCCATCCGATGTCTTTTAACACATAGATTGCAAAAGCATTGATCAGGGTCATACTAACAGCATTTGGCAATATATTATATTTATAATATCTAAACTATAAAACTGACAGAAAAAAGTTATGGATCTTGCCTTTAACATATTCTAGAGGAAATAACCCAGAGAAATTTATTCCAACATTATAGACTTTTAAAAATATGGCCCCTTTTCTACAAGATTTTTGTGCTTTCATTCTACTTCATTTCCCCTTTCTCATCATAGTTCGTGCCATTGCTTAGAAATGTGTCATGACTTTATTTCCTTCTTGTGAAAATTATGTACCAGTCCTGGGTAGATTTTTGTGTTCCCTGTCCTTCATCGTTTCTTTTGGAAAATAAGCTAAACTTTTGCTACCAGGTCATGAGATTAAGCGGGATGGCGGGGGTGGGAAGGCTACAGACAAACTGACCTTTCTGCTCCATGCATAGGCATTATAGATGGGCTTACAGCAAGTTCAGCCTAGAGAGCTGTGATCACCCTGCTGCCACACTGAGAACAAAGTCACCTTCGCAGTGTGCAGAGAACTTCTGCCGCTCTTTCTGTCCCTCTCTGTGGGGAGAAACCTCACTAGTGAGCCTTCTGAACCTGACCTTCCAGCATGACAAGACAATCTTCAGGATACCATGCTGCTTAGATGGCTGAACCCACTGCTTCACACTGTTCAGAATATCACCCTGCTGCCACACTGAGAACAAAGTCACCTTCGCAGTGTGCAGAGAACTTCTGCCGCTCTTTCTGTCCCTCTCTGTGGGGAGAAACCTCACTAGTGAGCCTTCTGAACCTGACCTTCCAGCATGACAAGACAATCTTCAGGATACCATGCTGCTTAGATGGCTGAACCCACTGCTTCACACTGTTCAGAATTTCACCCTTTGACACACTACACTATCTTTAAAATCTGGAAATTTAGTCTTAAAATGGTCTTGGCTTTCTTCAAATTAGTTCAAGTTATGTCTTTTGCCTTTCTTAACTTTAGTGGTAGCCAGAGTATTTCATATCTCAGCAGCATGATTCTCAATTTAATAGCTAGGAAGATACATGACTGTGGCAAATAACATATTTCTTCATCCTTCTTTCTTTATCACTTACTTTAATTCTTAAAATTAAAAAAAATACAACTAAATAAACATTTGATAACAATGAAGAGATAGTAACAGAGGTTATATTTATACTTTTCCCGTAACAAACAAAAACAAATAATAAAACAGACAAAACATTTAATTCAATGGTTTTCAAGACAATGGACATCAAACAACAGGAGACATTGAACACTGGAAAGAGATGAGGTAAGCCTTAACAGTCTATCATGGGACAGTTTTAAAAATGACACCAGGAAAAGAAATCTAAGTAGAACCCAGAAATTATAATATTTTAAGAGACAGAGTCAAGTGTGCTGCTAACCAAAGTAGACGGAGTTGCAGGATATAGTTTCATTTACTAAAAAGTGGTACAGAGAAAGAAATCTGCAAATTTGCAGACACTCAGCAGAATGTATGTCTTAAGTACTCATAACCCAGAAATTATAATATTTTAAGAGACAGAGTCAAGTGTGCTGCTAACCAAAGTAGACGGAATTGCAGGATATAGTTTCATTTACTAAAAAGTGGTACAGAGAAAGAAATCTGCAAATTTGCAGACACTCAGCAGAATATATGTCTTAAGTACTCAGCAGCATGTTGATCATCATACTGCATATAATAAAACTTCTTGAAAACATTTATTTATAAATATATGTGTCTCCTGAATGTTCATATTGAAAATTAATCCCTAATGCGATGCTATTTTTGGCACCTTTGGGAGGCACACAGGTCATGAGGATCTTCATAAATGGAAGTAGTGCTCTTAGAAAAAGAGGCCAGTGAGTTAATTTTCTCTCTTTTCTCCATGTGAGAATACAGGAGTCTACTGTCTGTAATCTGGAAGAGAATCCTCACCAAAAATCATTCAATTTCATCACACTAATCTTGAACTTCCAGCCTCCAGAACTGTGATAAATAAATGCTTAGTGTTTAAGCCACTCAATGTATGGTGACTTGTTATTGTAGTACAAACTAAGCCAGAAAATGGTGATAAGAAGCAGGGTATTGATGTAACAAATAACTAAAAATGTGGAAGCAGCTTTGGAACTGGGTAGGAGAAGGCAATGGCACTCCACTCCAGTACTCTTGCCTGGAAAATCCCATGGATGGAGGAGCCTTGTGGGCTGGAGTCCGTGGGGTCGCTAAGAGTTGGACACGACTGAGCAACTTCATTTTCACCTTCACTTTCATGCATTGGAGAAGGAAATGGCAACCTACTCCAGTGTCCTCGCCTGGAGAATCCCAGGGACAGGGAAGCCTGGTGGGCTGCTGTCTGTGGGGTCATACAGAGTTGGATACGACTGAAGCGACTTAGCAGCAGCAGCAGCAGTGAGAACAACATGAAGCAGGGCAAAGACTCACAGAGTTTTGCCAAGAGAATGCACTGGTCACAGCAAACACCCTCATCCAATAACATAAGAGAAGTCACTACACATGGACATCTCCACTCCAGTACTCTTGCCTGGAAAATCCCATGGATGGAGGAGCCTTGTGGGCTGGAGTCCGTGGGGTCGCTAAGAGTTGGACACGACTGAGCAACTTCATTTTCACCTTCACTTTCATGCATTGGAGAAGGAAATGGCAACCTACTCCAGTGTCCTCGCCTGGAGAATCCCAGGGACAGGGAAGCCTGGTGGGCTGCTGTCTGTGGGGTCATACAGAGTTGGATACGACTGAAGCGACTTAGCAGCAGCAGCAGCAGTGAGAACAACATGAAGCAGGGCAAAGACTCACAGAGTTTTGCCAAGAGAATGCACTGGTCACAGCAAACACCCTCATCCAATAACATAAGAGAAGTCACTACACATGGACATCACCAAATAGTCAATATCAAAATCAGATTGATTATATTCTTTGCAGCCAAAGATAGAGAAGTTCTATACAGTCAGCAAAAATAAGATCAGGAGCTGACTGTGGCATAGACCATGAACTCCTTATTGCCAAATTCAGGCTTAAATTAAAGAAAGTAGAGAAAACCACTAGACTATTCAGGTATGTCCTAAATCAAATCACTTATGATCGTACAGTGTAAGTGAAAAATAGATTCAAGGAATTAGATCTGATAGATAGAGTGCCTGAATAATTATGAACAGAGGTTCACGACATTGTACAGAAGGCAGGGTTCAAGACCATCCCCAGGGGAAAAAAAATGCAAAATGGCTGTCTGGGGAGGCCTTACAAAATAGTTGTGAAAAGAAGAAAAATGAAAAGCAAAGGAGAAAGGGAAGGAAATACCCATTTGAATGCAGAGTTCCAAAGAATAACAAGGAGGGATAAGAAAGCCTTCCTCAGGGATCAGTGCAAAGAAATAGAGGAAAACAATAGAATGGGAAAATCTAGAGATCTCTTCAAGAAAATTAGAGATACTAAGGGAAGATTTCATGCAAAAATGGACAGAATAAAGGACAGAAATGATATGGACCTAACAGAGGCAGAAGATATTAAGACACGAGTCAAGAACACAAAAAAGAACTATACAAAAAAGATCTTCATGACCCAGATAATCACAATGCTGTGACCACCAACCTAGAGCAAGACATCTTGGAATGAAAAGTCAAGGGGTCCTTAGGAAGCATCAGTAAGAACAAAGCTGGTGGAGGTGATGGAATGCCATAAAATAGTTGAGCTATTTCAACACTTAAAAGAGGATGGTGTGAAAGTACTGCACTCAATGTGGCAGCAAATTTGGAAAACTTAGCAGTGGCCACAGGACTGGAAAAAGTCAGTTTTCATTCCAATCCCAAAGAAAGGCTTGCGAGAGCCGGGCCAGCACACTAAGTGTGGGTGGCTGCCAGAGCCAGGCCAGAGCACTAAGTGCGGGCGAGAGGAGCTACCCTGTGTCTGAGGTCAGTGGCAGCTGGGAGGAGCTACCCCTCATCTGAGGTCAGTGGCAGCCAGGAGGAGACACCCCTCATCTGAGGTCAGGGCGGTGGCCGGGAGGAGCTACCCCGTGTCCGAGGTCAGGGGCGGTCAGGAAGAGACACCCCACGTCCGAGGCCAGGGGCGGCCGGGAGAAGCCACCCACGCCCGAGGCCACGGCCGGTGGCCGGGAGGAGCAACCCGAGGAGCAGGGGCTACGCAGGCGCAGGAGGGCCTAGAGGAGCTGTCCCACGCTGAAGGTCAGGAACTGCGGCGGTAAGGAGATACCCCTCGTCCAAGGTAAGGAGCAGTGGCTGTGCTATGGAGCAGCCGTGAAGAGACAACCCATGTCCAAGGTAAGAGAAACCCAAGTAAGATGGTAGGTATTGCAAGAGGGCAGCAGAGGGCAGACACACTGAAACCATACTCGCAGAAAACTAGTCAATCTAATCACACTAGGACCAGGGCCTTGTCTAACTCAATGAAACCAAGCCATGCCTGCAGGGCAACCCAAGGCGGGCGGGTCATGGTGGAGAGGTCTGACAGAACGTGGTCCACTGGAGAAGGGAATGGAAAGCCACTTCAGTATTCTTGCCTTGAGAACCCCATGAACAGTATGAAAAGGCAAAATGATAGGATATCAAAAGAGAATCTCCCCAGGTCGTTAGGTGCCCAATATGCTACTGGAGATCAGTGGAGAAATAACTCCAGAAAGAATGAAGGGATGGAGCCAAAGCAAAAACAATACCCAGTTGTGCATGTGACTGGTGATAGAAGCAAGATCCGATGCTGTAAAGAACAATATTGCATAGGAACCTGGAATGTCAGGTCCATGAATCAAGGCAAATTGGAAGTGGTCAAACAAGAGATGGCAAGGGTGAACGTCGACATTCTAGGAATCAGCGAACTAAAATGGACTGGAATGGGTGAATTTAACTCAGATGACCATTATATCTACTACTGCGGGCAGGAATCCCTCAGAAGAAATGGAGTAGCCATCATGGTCAACAAAAGAGTCCGAAATGCAGTACTTGGATGCAATCTCAAAAACGACAGAATGATCTCTGTTCGTTTCCAAGGCAAACCATTCAATATCACAGTTATCCAAGTCTATGCCCCAACCAGTAATGCTGAAGAAGCTGAAGTTGAACGGTTTTATGAAGACCTACAAGACCTTGTAGAACTAACACCCAAAAAAGATGTCCTTTTCATTATAGGGGACTGGAATGCTAAAGTAGGAAGTCAAGAAACACCTGGAGTAACAGGCAAATTTGGCCTTGGAATGCGGAATGAAGCAGGGCAAAGACTAATAGAGTTTTGCCAAGAAAATGCACTGGTCATAGCAAACACCCTCTTCCAGCAACACAAGAGAAGACTCTACACATGGACATCACCAGATGGTCAACACCGAAATCAGATTGATTATATTCTTTGCAGCCAAAGATGGAGAAGCTCTATACAGTCAACAAAAACAAGACCAGGAGCTGACTGTGGCTCAGATCATGAACTCCTTATTTCCAAATTCAGACTTAAATTGAAGAAAGTAGGGAAAACCGCTAGACCATTCAGGTATGACCTAAATCAAATCCCTTATGATTATACAGTGGAAGTGAGAAATAGATTTAAGGGCCTAGATCTGATAGACAGAGTTCCTGATGAACTATGGAATGAGGTTCGTGACATTGTACAGGAGACAGGGATCAAGACCATCCCCATGGAAAAGAAATGCAAAAAAGCAAAATGGCTGTCTGGAGAAGCCTTACAAATAGCACTGAAAAGAAGAGAGGCGAAAAGCAAAGGAGAAAAGAAAAGATATAAGCATCTGAATGCAGAGTTCCAAAGAATAGCAAGAAGAGATAAGAAAGCCTTCTTCAGCAATCAATGCAAAGAGATAGAGGAAAACAACAGAATGGGAAAGACTAGAGATCTCTTCAAGAGAATTGGAGATACCAAGGGAACATTTCATGCAAAGATGGGCTCGATAAAGGATAGAAATGGTATGGACCTAACAGAAGCAGAAGATATTAAGAAGAGGTGGCAAGAATACACAGAAGAACTGTACAGAAAAGATCTTCACGACCCAGATAATCATGAGGATGTGATCACTAATCTAGAGCCAGACATCTTGGAATGTGAAGTCAAGTGGGCCTTAGAAAGCATCACTAAGAACAAAGCTAGTGGAGGTGATGGAATTCCCGTTGAGCTGTTTCAAATCCTGGAAGATGATGCTGTGAAAGTGCTGCACTCAATATGCCAGCAAATTTGGAAAACTCAGCAGTGGCCACAGGACTGGAAAAGGTCAGTTTTCATTCCAATTCCAAAGAAAGGCAATGCCAAAGAATGCTCAAACTACCGCACAATTGCACTCATCTCACACGCTAGTAAAGTAATGCTCAAAATTCTCCAAGCCAGGCTTCAGCAATATGTGAACCGTGAACTCCCTGATGTTCAAGCTGGTTTTAGAACAGGCAGAGGAACCAGAGATCAAATTGCCAACATCCGCTGGATCATGGAAAAAGCAAGAGAGTTCCAGAAAAACATCTATTTCTGCTTTATTGACTATGCCAAAGCCTTTGACTGTGTGGATCACAATAAACTGTGGAAAATTCTGAAAGAGATGGGAATACCAGACCACCTAACCTGCCTCTTGAGAAATCTGTATGCAGGTCAGGAAGCAACAGTTAGAACTGGACATGGAACAACAGACTGGTTCCAAATAGGAAAAGGAGTACGTCAAGGCTGTATATTGTCTCCCTGCTTATTTAACTTATATGCAGAGTACATCATGAGAAACGCTGGACTGGAAGAAACACAAGCTGGAATCAAGATTGCCGGGAGAAATATCAATAACCTCAGATATGCTGATGACACCACCCTTATGGCAGAAAGTGAGGAGGAGCTAAAAAGCCTCTTGATGAAAGTGAAGGAGGAGAGCGAAAAAGTTGGCTTAAAGCTCAACATTCAGAAAACGAAGATCATGGCATCCGGTCCCATCACTTCATGGGAAATAGATGGGGAAACAGTGGAAACAGTGTCAGACTTTATTTTTTTGGGCTCCAAAATCACTGCAGATGGTGACTGCAGCCATGAAATTAAAAGACGCTTACTCCTTGGAAGAAAAGTTATGACCAACCTGGATAGTATATTCAAAAGCAGAGACATTACTTTGCCGACTAAGGTCCGCCTAGTCAAGGCTATGGTTTTTCCTGTGGTCATGTATGGATGTGAAAGTTGGACTGTGAAGAAAGCTGAGCGCCGAAGAATCGATGCTTTTGAACTGTGGTGTTGGAGAAGACTCTTGAGAGTCCCTTGGACTGCAAGGAGATCCAACCAGTCCATTCTGAAGGAGATCAACCCTGGGATTTCTTTGGAAGGAATGATGCTAAAGCTGAAACTCCAGTACTTTGGCCACCTCATGCAAAGAGTTGACTCATTGGAAAAGACTCTGATGCTGGGAGGGATTGGGGACGGGAGGCGAAGGGGACGACTGAGGATGAGATGGCTGGATGGCATCATGGACTCGATGGACGTGAGTCTGAGTGAACTCCGGGAGATGGTGATGGATAGGGAGGCCTGGCGTGCTGCGATTCATGGGGTCGCAAAGAGTCGAACATGACTGAGCGACTGAACTGAACCGAACTGAAGTGAACCTGCCTCTTGAGAAATCTGTATGCAGGTCAGGAAGCAACCGTTAGAACTGGACATGCAACAATAGACTGGTTCCAAATAGGTAAAGGGGTACGTTAAGGCTATATATTGTCAGCCTGCTTGTTTCACTTATATGCAGAGTACATCTGGATGAAGCACAAGATGGAATCAAGGTTGCTGGGAGAAATAAGAGTAACGTCAGATATGCAAATGACACCACCCTTATGGCAGAAAGCAAAGCAGAACAAAAGAGCATCTTGAAGAAAATGAAAGAGGAGAGTGAAAAAGTTGGCTTGAGGCTCAACATTCTGTAAACTAAGATCATGACATCTAGTTCCATCTCTTAATGGCAAATAGATAGGGAGACAGTGGGAGAAGTGACAGACTTTATTTTTTGGGGTTTCAAAATCAGTGAAGGTGGTGACTGCCTCCATGAAATTAAAAGACACTTGCTTCTTGGAAGGAAACCTATGACCAACCTAGACAGCATATTAAAAAGCAGAGACATCATTTTGGCAACAAAAGTCCATCTAGTGAAAGGTATACTTTTTCCAATAGTCATGTACGGATGTGAGAGTTGGACTATAAAGAAAGCTGAGTGCTGAAGAATTGATACTTTGAACTGTGGTGTTGGAGAAGACTCTTGAGAGTCCCTTGGACTGCAAGGAGATCCAATCAGTCCATCTGAAAGGAAATCAGTCCTGAATATTTATTGGAAGGACTAAAGCCAAAACTTCAATACTTTGGCTACCTGATATTAAGAACTGATTCATTTGAAAAGACCCTGATGTTGGGTAAGACTGAAGGCAGGAGGAGAAGAGGGCCATAGAGGATGAGATGGCATCACTGACTCAATGGACATGAGTTTGAGTAAACTCTGGGAGTTGGCGATGGACAGGGGGGCCTGGAGGGCTGCCGTCCATGGGGTTGCAAAGAGTCAGACATGACTGAGCAACTGAACTGTATTGAATTGAGTGAGAACATGTTGGAAAAGAGTTGAAAATCACTCTAGAAAAAGCCAAGATGGTAGTAAAGGGATTTTTAAAAGCAAATCTGAAGAGGTCTCAGAAATGTAAACAAAACTGATGTTTTCCTACAGACTCTATAATCATATACCAAATATTGATAGAAATAAATGTTATTTTAATGAAGTCTCAGGAAGAAACGATGGACTCTTATTGAACAATAAAGAAAAAGCCTCAGAAGGGAATGGCAACCTATTCCAATATTCTTGCCTGGGGAACTCCGTGGACAGAGGAGTCTGCAAGCTACAGGCAAAGACTCGGTTCGCCTGAGTGACTAATCCACACACTCACAAATAAAAGGTGATACTTTTATAAAGTAGCAAAGAAACTGGCTAAAGTGTGTTCTTGTTCCTGTATTTTGTGGAAGGTAAAACTTGCAAGCAGTGAAAGTAGACATTTAGGAGAGGAGAAAATTACTGAAGGAGCACTTTGGTCCTCCTGACTGCTTACAGTGAAGCACAAGAAGAGGGAAATGACTTAAGATTGAACTACTGAGAGAAACCAGATCTTAAATTTGGAAAATCCTGTCTATCCATATTGCAAAAAAATGAGGAAGCATATTCAGAAGAGAATACTAAGGGTATGGCTAAGCAACTACTTGATAAGGAGATTTGTATACTTATGAATCTTGGATATAACCAACTATCTTTAAAAGAAAACTACAGATTAAAGAGGAAGGAAACAGGACAGAATTAAGAAAGGCTGTCAGACTTCAGA
Source organism: Oreotragus oreotragus (assembly GCA_006410675.1). Lineage (NCBI taxonomy): Eukaryota > Metazoa > Chordata > Mammalia > Artiodactyla > Bovidae > Oreotragus > Oreotragus oreotragus. Next base: position 1,561,193 of record SJYX01023020.1, on the reverse strand, counting down.
AGTTTATAGGGTGGAATCACAGAGCTATTTGGCTATGAACATACTCCATTTTTTAATTTAAGGGAAGAATGACCCCTAAGATGATTCAATAGTTATCAGAGTTACTTCAGTTTCAGAAGTGGGGACCATTGCCTCATTTACAATAAGGCAATCAATTTCTGCCCACTTATGGGGGCTTGACCTCCACTCAGCAGAGATATAGGACAGGAGTCTCTCCTGCTGTACTGTGGCAGCTGGACTGCTACCATAGTGAGCCTGAAGAGCAAGGAACAAAACAGTTTACTCTCAATATTTAATATCTCATGCCTTGATAGTTTTGTACTTGTTTGGGACCATCATCATTTTCTTCTTCCTTTTTTATCCATTTGGAATGGGAATAACTTATTCCTGTTCTATCATTTCATTTTAGAAGCATATAACTTGCTTGGTTTTATAAGTTGACAGCTGGGAAGAAATTTTGACTCAAGATGAATCATACCTTGAGTTTAATCCATGTCTAATTTAGAATATATTTTAGATGAGACTTCAGATTTTAGACTTAATGCTGGAATGAGTCAAGGCTGTTGGGAATATTGGGCTGGAATGAATGTAGTTTTTAACATGAGGACATGAATTTTAGTTACCATGAGCAGAATTTTATGGGCTATTTATGTCCCTTTAAAATTAATATGCTGAAATTTAATTCCCAAAATAATGGCATTATGAAGTGGAGATCATGATAACAGAGTGAATGGGATGAGTGTCCTTATAAGAAAAGACTAGAAAACTAGTTTTCTGTCTTTCTGCCACGTGACGATACAAGGATAAGTCTGCAATCTGTAAAGTCATAAAGAGGTCTCGCCAGAACTTGACCATGCTGACACCCTGGTTTCACATTTTTAGTATCCAGACTGTGATAAAAAAAAGTTTTTTTTAACTAAGCCATCCACTCTTTGGTACTTTATTGTTATAGACATGACTGACTAAGACACATGGAAATAACTATCCAAAAGAATTAAAAAGAATAGTATCTGGCACTCACAAAAGAAAACTTCAAAATTCACAGGAATTATCCCCTCAGTCAGGGTTGGGTGGAATGATTAACTCTAGATAAAGTTCTTGTCCCACCTAACAACTGCTAAAAGCAAGAAATATTAAGCATAACTATATTCCAGAGCAAATCTCAATAATAAATGCAGCACTACAAAATATCCAACAAAAAAGTGCGATACACAGTATCTGGTGTATTAGTTAGGGTTCTCCTGAGAAACAGAACAGGATGTGTGTATACTTGCCTATTTATGTATGTATGTATGTATGTATGTATGTATGTATGTATGTATGTATGGAGAGATTTTAAGGAATTGTCTCAAGTGATCATAGAGTCAATCATTTGTTTGGTAAGTCTAAAATCTGCCACGGGGACTGGTAGGTTGCAATCCCAGTGAAAAGTTGCAATTCGAATCTAGCAGGTCTCCTTCTTGCTTGAGGGAGGTCAGTCTTTGTTCTGTTTAGGCCTTCAAATGATTGTATGGTACTCATCCATATTACATAGAATACCATGTGTAATATTTTACACAACATCCACTAATTTAAATGTTAATCTTATCCAAAGAAACTCCTTTACAAAGGCATCAAAAGTAATGTTTGTCCAAGTTTCTGGATACTGCTGCCTACCTATTTTAACACATAAAATTAACCATCACATTAGGCAATCAATGAAATAATATTAGGAATGCAAAGATACAGGAAAATATGATGCCATTAGGCAGAAAAATATAATCAATTGAAACCATCCCAGAATTGACACAGATATTAAAATCAACTCTCAAGAATATTAAAAGAATGCATGTCTCTACTGTGTGTGTATATATATTTATACACACATACACACACACATATATAATTTATTTATTTTTAACTGAAGGATGATTGCTTTACAGTTTCTACCAAACATCAACATGAATCAGCCATAGGTTTACCTATGTCCCCTCCCACTGAAACTTCCCTCCCCCTTCCAACCCCATCCCACTCCTTTAGATTGTTACTCAGCCCCGGTTTGAGTTCCCTGAGTCATATAGCAAATTCCCATTGGCTATCTATTTTACAGATGGCCACCTCATGCAAAGAGTTGATCCAATGGAAAAGACTCTGATGTTGGGAGGGATTGGGGGCAGGAGGAGAAGGGAACAACCGAGGATGAGATGGCCGGATGGCATCACTGACTCAATGGACATGAGTCTGAGTGAACTCCAAGAGTTGGTAATGGACAGGGAGGCCTGGCATGCTGCAATTCATGGGGTCACAAAGAGTCAGACACGACTGAGGGACTGAACTGAACTGAACTGAATGTATGTTTCCATATCACTCTCTCCATAAATCCCACCCTCTCCTTCCTCCTCTTCCAGCCATGTTTATGTCTATTCTCTATGTCTATGTCTCCATTGTTCCTCTGCAAAAAGGATCATCAGTACCATCCTTCTAGATTCCATATTTATGCATTAGTTCTATTGTATATTTTTAAGTTAAATATATTTTGAAAAGATAAATTAAACTGATAAGCCTCTACCTTGGTTAAGAAAAAAAGAGGATATAAATTGCTAATATCAGAAAAATTAGAGGTCATAATCACCAGATCCCGTGGACATAAAAAGTATAACACATGAATAATATGAACAAGTCTATGTCCACAAATTTGATAACATAGATTACAAAATACCTTACAGCTAACTCCCTACTTAATTGTGAGAACCTGGAAGCTTTCCCTCTAAAATCAGTAACAAGGCAAGGATAAATTCTGTCAACACTACTTTTCAACATTGTACTGGAAGTGTTAGCTAATGTAATAAGATAAAAGCAGGAAATAAAAAGTATACAGATTGGAAAGGAATAAATAAAACTAGATTTGCTTGCAGATTATATGATAGTCTAAATAGAAAGTCAGAAAGAACTGACAAACACCTCTGGAACTAATAAGCAAATACAGCATAGTTGAAAGACACAAATTTAATAAACAAAATCAATTTTGTATGTATCTTTGTAAGGACAACTATACACTCTATGAACAAAATCAAAGAACTAAACAAATGGAGAGACATTACATTTTCATGGGTAGGAAGAATCAGTATTGTCGAGATGTCAGTTTTTCCTAACTTGATCTATACATTCAATGCAAACCTTATCAAAATCCCAGCAAGTTATTTTATGGATATCTGTTTTCTTTTTCCTAAAAAATGGTGTGGCAACAGATTCAGTATAGTAGACAATATTGAGTGAGATGAGCAAATTTGGAGGAGAGACACTACCTGACTTCAAGACTGTAAAGCTAGAGTTATTAAGACAGTGCAGTATTGGAGAGGTAATAGACAAGTAGACCAATGGAACAAAATACAGAGTCTAGGAATAGACCCCCTTAAATACAGTCAAATGACATTTGATATAGAAGCACAATGGAGTAAAATAATGTGTTTCCAACAAACGGTTCTATAACAACTGGCTACCAATGTGCAAAACAGTGTACCTAGACACAGATTTTCAGAGAAGGCAATGGCATCCAACTCCAGTCCTCTTGCCTGGAAAATCCCATGGATGGAGGAGCCTGGTGGGCTGCAGTCCATGGGGTCACTAAGAGTCGGACACAACTGAGCGAATTCACTTTCACTTTCACTTTTCACTTTCATGCATTGGAGAAGAAAATGGCAACCCACTCCAGTGTTCTTGCCAGGAGAATCCCAAGGATGGGGGAGCCTGGTGGGCTGGCTGCCGTCTATGGGGTTGAACAGAGAGTTGGCAGATGTAAACTATTACATATAGAATGGATAAATGACAAGGTCCTACATATAGCACAGGTAACTCTATTCAGTATCTTGAGATAAATCATAATGGAAAAAGACTGCAAGAAAGAAAGTATATGTGTGTAGCTGGGACTTTCCTGAGGTTCAGTGGTTCAGACTCCATACTTCCAATATCAGCAGCAGACACAGATTTTAAGCCTTTCATAAAATTAACTAACAAATGAAAAAACTAAATGTAAAATCAGTTGTATAACTATAAAGCTCCTAGAAGATAACAGGAAAAAACCTACATAACATTGGGTATGGCAATGGATTTTTAGATACAACAATAAAGGCATGTTCCTTTAGCTCTGCAAAAGATAATGTCAAGGGAATGAAAAGATAAACAAAAGAAGGAGAGAAATTATTTGCAAAAGATATATATGATAAAGGACTATTGTCCAAAAATACACAGAGCTATTAACTCTCAAAAATCAAAATCTGTATTGAAAATTGGTGAAAGAATGGACACCTCACCAAAGAAGATATACAAATGACAAATAATCATATTAAAATATCCCCTACAGTTTATGTCACCAGGGAAATGAAAATTAAACAAAGATGAGAACTACTATATGCCTGTTAGATGGTCAAAATCCTAAAAACTGACATCATATGCTCATGAGGATTTGGAGCAATAGAATTTCTCATTTGTTGCTGGTAGCAATGCAGAGCAGTACAGCCTCTTTAAAAATAAGTTTGATACTTTCTAACAAAATGAAGCATAATCTTATCATATAGTCTAGTTATTACACTCATTGGTATTTACCAAGAAGGTGAAAGCTTATGTCCACATAAAATCATCATAAAAGTGTTTATAATAGCTTTATTCATAATTTTCCATCTCAGAAGCAATCAAGATTTTAGGTGAATGGTTAAATAAACTGTAGAATGCTCAAATCATTGTACACTATTCAGAGCTGAAAAGAGATGAGTTATCAAGGTGTGAAAAGACATGGAGGAATGTTAAATACATATTGTTAAGTGAGAGAAACCATTCTGTAAAAAATGAATACTGTATAATTCCAACATTATATGACATTCTAGAAAAGGTGAAACTAAGAAGAAAATAAATATATCATTGATTATTAGAGAGTGGGGCAAGGTAGGATGTTAAGGTGAAATTCAGGATTTTCAGGGCATTGAAAATACTCTGTGTGATACTATTATGATGGATGGACCTCATCATGAAAAGTGAGTGTTAGTTGCTCAGTCGTGTCCAGTTCTGCAACCCCATGGCCTGTAGCCTGCCACATTCTTCTGGCTGTGGAATTCTCCAGGCAAGAATAATAAAGTGCGTAGCCACTCCCATTGCCAGGGAATCTTTTCCACCCAGTGATTGAACCCAGATCTCCTGCATTGCAGGCAGATTCTTTACCATCTGAGCCATTAGGGAAGTCTGACATGTAATCATTCATTAGTCCAAATCCCTAAACTGTACAGCACCAAGAGTGAACCTTAACATAAACTATGGTCTTTGGTTGAATTTGATGTGTCAGTGTAGTTTCATCAACTGTAAAATATATACCTCTTTGGAGGGTGATATTGATAATGGGGAAGCTATGTATATGGAGAAGCAGAGGCTATATGAAAAATCTCTGCACCTTGCTCTCATATTTGCTCTGACTCTAAAACCACTCAAAGAGAAAAATAATGTCTTAAATAAGAACTACTCATATGCAGTGATTCATAGGTATATAAAGAAGGTATTTCAACTTGAAAAAATATCTATGAAATAATAAGAGAATTTCATAGTTTATAATTAATGAAGACTTTCTAAGTTCTATAATAAAATAAACATGGTTGCTAAATATTACATGTGTTTGTGGGTATATTCTTTCATAGTTTCTAATTCCTTCAGAGGTCTGAGTAAAATAACTTGATTTTCCTGTAAATTTTTTATTTTAGAACTAGTTTTAGGTCTTCATAAAAATTCACAAAATCATTGAAGTTTTATTGTGAAAATAATGAAACTTAACAAATAGTTCCCTTGACTACAAGGCAAATTTTATGGACATGAAAATAAAGTTTATATTTAAAACAGAATTATTGGATAGTTTTAGAAGAGAAAATGGATTCATATATCTTTTTGTCTCTCTGCATTGTACTTTTTGATCTATGCATCATTACTTCAGTTGACTCTTATTTACTTAAGATTTTAAAGCAAAAAACTAGAAATTATTCTCAGAAGTTCTGATGAAGCACTGAACTAATGCTGTTGGCATATCGTCTACCATGACCCAGAAATTAAGCAAGAGAAAGAAAATCAGATAATTTTATTGACATGTGCTTCACATTATCTGATACATAATCTGAATCCCATATTGAGATACCATATGTGTGACGTTTTCTGCATTTTGTCCTTTAATAAAGTCTCCGAAAGACTAATCAAAATATCAGGATTATGTAAAGGATTGTCAGCTGTAAGAAAATACATTTCAGTTGACCTCATATTCCTTTAGGGGAAAAACAATCATCTGAAACACATTATGCATATTTGTAACCGAAGCCACTATGAGGATTTTTACTGATGATGATTATTAATGCCTTCTACATGAGTTGGAAACTGAGGTGATTGACAAGATTTTTTTTTCTAGATCCACAACTGTCAGATGTTTAAGAAGAAAAGACATATTTTTGAATACGTTTCTTTGTATTTTCAAAATAAATAAATCCATATCATTGAGACAGTTAAGTTTTTTTAAAGTTTTTTCTTAAATGGGACAATTTACACTTTAAGTTGAAGTTTCTAAAACTTAAATGTTTTGAGTAAAAGCTTCCATTTGAAGTGAGCTCCTTTTCCCCTGTCTTTAACATTCACACTCTGCCTTTCAATTTCTCCAGGCCCAGAAGGAGTGGGAAGCAAATATGAAAGCTTTATCTCTTTTCTTGTTTTTCTTCAAATTTGAATGACCTGGAATATTTCACATTCAATGAGAAATAAAAAACAATTTAATGAAATCAATGAAACAGTAATGTATCAAGAACATGTGAAGAGGTAAAAAACAAAACCACAACAACAAAATGCTGGGCTAGAAAGTGAGGAATCTGGTTCCTGGCTAAAGAGCTTGCGTGTGGTTTTTTAGACCTTACTACATGCAGTTATAGAGGCTGTACCTGGCAGGCTTCAGGGGCCACCAGACTCACACATGGACTTTGCCTTGCCTTCTCCAAAGGGAGTTGCAGTCAAGGATTCAGGGTCCCCAGCTGGCCAGGCTATTATACATATCTGACATATGTATAATATGTACTATGTATACACATGTATACATAATAATACATATGTAATAGACATATTATACATATTCCTTCCCCCTGGTGTTTTTGCTCTAGAACATTTTAGAGATGGAACTGGAGGGAAAATTAAAGACATGTTTCTCTACTTTTACTCAACATCAAGCAGTTTTCCAGTCCTAGTCCTTATTCCTGTCCTTCCCCACTGACCATCAGATGTCACTTAGGAGTGAAAAGGTCCCTGTGTCTGTGCTGCCTGGACCTGGCATTGTGCCATGGTGGAAAATGGGTCGGGAGAGCCAACAATTTCTTAGGTTTGGCCGCTTGCTTACACCATGGGAGTGATTAAAAACTGGAGGGTTGTTTTCCTTTTGGTTCACTGTTACAATATTGACTATTCCTACACCAAGCAGCTTAGCTCTCAAGTTCATTCTAAAATTTCCACCCAGGTTTTCATTATATTTTTATCTTTTTGTTGAAACTTTCCGTATTTTACTCTGAGATATTTTTTCACTCATTTCAGGCATATTCTTAGTTGCTGGTCAAAGCATCTTTGTGGTATCTTAAAAAAAATCTTTGTCAGATAATTTTAGCATCTTTTGTTATCTGGGGTTTGGAAGCGATTGACTGTCTTTTGTGTTCAGTTTGAGATCTTCCTGGTTGTCAGTATTGAAATCATCACATGTCATGCAGCTTTCTCTGACCCTGTACACAAGTGCCATCTACCTATAGCCCAGTGGCAATTAAAGCCCAAGTTTCCCACTCAGCCAGAGAAGGGGGACTCCTCACTACTGTTGGGTGGGAATAAGTGTTTCATCTCCCATATAGCCATCTACTGATACTTCTTCAGCTGAGAGAGATTGTAACTTCTTTGGCTGAGAGAATATAACAAAGGGTTCCTTGTTACATTCCAAAAATGACTTTCTCTGATACCAATGTGAGGGAAGTATGCCAGGGAGGGGTGAAAATCCAGGTTCCTTAATTTTTAGTCTTCTCTGATCCTATTCTCATTGGATGAGAGGTTGGCAGAGGGTGGGGGTTGCTTCTTTATTGGCTTGACAATAAAGAATCTGCTTGCAATGCAGGAGATCTGGATTTGATCCCTGGGCTGGGAAGACTCCCTTCGAGAAGGGAATGGCTACCCACTGTATTGTTCTTGCCTGGAGAATCCCATGGACAGAGGATCCTGTTGGGCTACAGTCCATAGGTTTGCAAAGAGTCAGACACAACTGAAGCAACTAACACTATATTGACCAGGAAAAGTAGAAATCTGTGCTCATCCTGTGGCCATTGGTGATTTGGGTCTGGGTGGTCCACAGTTTGCTGTGTTTAGTTTGTTTTTGTATGTTTTGGGGGTAATGGTGCAGTCATTTTCTAAAGGTTGCTTGTCTAGATAAGTTCCCTATTTCCTTATTTCCTGGTCTTTGGGTATAAAAAGCAGGATTTGTTTAGACAACTTATTTTCTGTGTCCATTGGTACTTTCAAGTTATTGAATTATTTGGCACCCATTTTTGTTAACTGAGGCAAAATGAAAAGCTCTGTTGTATCTGTTCAGTTGCTAACTTATGTCTGTCTCTATGCTGCCCTACAGACTGTAGCATCCAGGTTTTTCTGTCCTTCAATAATATCTCCCAGAGTTTGTTCAAATTCATGGCCATTGAGTAGGTGATGTTATACAACCATCTCATCCTCTGCTGTCCCCTTTTCCTTTTACCTTCAATCATTTCCAAGATCAGGGCCATTTCCAATGAATTAGCTCTTTGTATCAGATGGCCTAAGTATTGAAACTTCAGCTTCAGCATCAGTCCTTCTAATGAATATTTAGGGTTGATTTCCTTTAGGGCTGACTGGTTTGATCTCCTTGCTGTCCAAGGGACTCTCAAGGGTCTTCTCCAGCACTGAATTCAGAAGCATCAGTTTCTCAGTGCTCAGCCTTCTCTATGGTCCTATTCTCAAATCCATGCATGACTATTGGATAAACCATAGCTTTGACTATATGGACCTTTGTTGACAGAGTGATGTCTCTGCCTTTTAATATGTTATCTAGGTTTATTGTAGCTTTCCTTCCAAAAAACAAGCATCTTTTAATTTTGTGGCTGCAGTGATTTTGGAGTCCAAGAAAATAAAAATTCTCTCACTGCTTCCATTTTTTCCCCTTCTATTTGCCATGAAGTGATGGAACTGGATGTCACAGTCTTACATATTTTTTTTTCCTTTTTGAACATTGAGTTTTAAGCTAGCATTTTTTATTTTTTTTTACTTTACAATACTGTATTGGTTTTGTCATACATCAGTGTGAATATGCCACAGGTGTACATAAGTTCCCACTCCTGAACCCCCCTCCCACCGCCCTCCCCATACTAACACATATATATGGAATTTAGAAAGATGGTAACGATAACCCTGTATGCAAGATGGCAAAAGAGACACAGATGTACAGAACAGACTTTTTGACTCTGTGGGAGAGGGAGAAGGTGAGATGATTTGGGAGAATGGCATTGAAACATGTATAATATCATATAAGAAATGAATCACCAGTCTAGGTTCAATGCTGGATATAGGATGCTTGGGGGCTGGTGCACTGGGATAAGCCAGCATTTTCATTCTTCTTTTACGCTCTTATCAAGAAGCTTTTTAGTTCCTCTTCGCTTTCTGCTACTAGGGTGGTCATCTGCATATCTGAGGTTGTTGATATTTCTCCCAGGAATCTTTATTACAATTTATGATTCATCCAGTCCAGCATTTGCATAATATACTCTGCATAGAAGTGAAATAAGCAGGGTGACAATATACAGTCTTGTTGTATTCCTTTCCCAATTTTGAAGAAGTCCATTTTTCCATGTCTTGATCTAACTTGCTTCATGACCTGCACACAGGTTTCTCAGGAGACAGGTAATGTGTTCTTGTATTCCCACCTATGTAAGAAATTTCCAGTTTGTTGTGATCCACACAAAGGCTGTAGCATGGTCAATGAAGCAGAAGTAGATGTTTTTCTGGAATTCCCTTTCTTTCTCTATGATTCAGTGGATGTTGGCAATTTGATCACTGGTTCTGCATTTTCTAAACCCAGTTTGTACATCTGGAAGTTCTCGGCTCATGTACTACTGAAGCCTGGTGTGAAGAATTTTGAGTGTAACCTTATTAGCATGTGAGATAAGTGAAATTGTACTATAGTCTGAAAAGCTAGGGAATTCAAAATCATATTTGTGTTTATGTCCAGAGGTCACTACTTTTTCTACTTTTTTCTTTCCAATTTTTTTTACTCTGATTATGTTTGTTTTACACAAAATATCCAAGATGTCTATACTAGCAGGAAGGATATATTTTGTTTGTTTGTTTGTTTTATTTTCTACTATGCAGAATATGGAGAAATGTATCTGATCTATCTTTCTGGAAGGAAGTGCCAACACATAGTTTTTTTGTTTGTTTGTTTGTTCATCTTCTTTTTAGTCAAAACTGTTATTTCAGAGCAATTTTATTTAAGTATAATAATTTATTCTTTTAGGTGAAAAATTTAACATTATCATTTCATGTGTGTTGAAGGATGCCAATGTCCTTAGGGTAATTCCAAATGAGTATAGTGAAAGCTAAAATTTTGCAGAAGTATTTTATTTCTGTTATGCTATATATATAACATATATATATTTAAAATAACTTCATAGAATATTTTCAGTTCTTTTGTTAGCTCTATGTATTTTGCATGAGAGATAAAAAAGAAAATACTTCTTTCCTATTTGCATTGATATTGGAAATGAGAACAAAAGACTTCGTCAGCATTTTCTGTTCTATTTAAGAAGGTGAAGCACTCCTTACTTCCATTTAAAATTATCGCACAACTAATCACATAAAAAATTGGAAATCTATGATGGAACTGAGCCAGATTTTCCTATTCATAGTTTGTCTCTTGCTTGAGACTACGTAAATCTCCCTACTTTCTTCTGGCATGATTCAATTATAAGTGTAGTGACTTTCACCTTTTGAAATAAGAAATAAGGAAAACACTGCCATTTTAACAACAACAAAAAATGTTACTATTGCTTTAATTCAGCAACATACTATAAATAACAAGTGCATCTAATTTGGTTTCATTTATAATAACTAGAACACATTGAAAGATAAACTGAAGTTTTATAAATCAAATCCAAATGAAATGATAATATATGGAAAACTATTTTACCATTTATGTATGAACACATAATTTCCGCTTTTGTTTGGTATTTATTTGATACTTCAGTCCTTTGATCAGAACAGAGAAATGTGTGTTTAACTTGATCACACGTTTGAAAATCATTTCCAACGTGTTATGTGTGACTAGTGGAGTTTATTATGTACTTCTGAATGTGAACCAAAGTTTTAAAGCTAATAACTATAATAAAAATCATTATGTCTTTGACATCATAGTAATCATTGGTATTTGGGGCATTACCAGCACATAATATAAAGCAGAAAAATTATACAAATGCATAAAGACCTACTGTAGTGAAATATCTGACTATAGAACCTGGAGCAGGGATATATATTTTATGCAACTTCATCTAGGCAAGTTTTCCCACCCCAGTTCCTGATTGTTGAAACAAGTTTCTGATCTATGTGGCTTACATATGCCTGTCAATGTTGAAAACATTTTACTTTTAAGACATATTTTCTACTCCCATCATTGTTCTGATGTTCATGTCACCATTGGAAAGAAATATAATCATTCTAGGACTCAGCCTCATCTGTCAATAGGAGGGTTTTAGATAACTAATGCAAACTTCTTACTCTGTCTAGCAGTCTCTGATACCTATGGAACTCAGTCAAGGTAAGAATTTTTTACCTTTTTACATGTAGCACTTTTCAAGCTTATAAAACCTTTCATTCCTTTTGTATAACAAATATTTTGTAACATTCCTAGCCTGGAATAACAGTCAGAGATACCATAACCAACCTGCACAAGTCATTTCAAAAAAATCCACATCAATTTAACAGTGTACCAGTAAAATAGAGAAGGTAAAGGAGGAAGATAATTGAAAGTAAAACATTGTGAATTCCAATAGCCAAATGTTACAGTAGAAAATACAATGACAGGGTGAAATGTTTACCCCTAATTCTACAGTACCTATGTAGAGATGTGTGTTGTTCTGATGATGCAAGTATCGTGAGCATTGCTGCTGTCAATGGCATGACTCTACCAGATAGTGATAAACTCAAAGGGCATCTGAACAGAATTAAATACAAATTATCACTGGTTTTAGTCTGTTTTTGAAAATTCTACGTATATCTTAAAATTGTGCAAAAACATTTGACTATTAAGTACAAATTGTTTTCTTCTAGTCTTATTCAGCAACATTTCACACACATGACTAACAACTATTTGTTAAGATAGCCCACTATGATCACTGCAAGGTGTCTAGCAATATGTCCTTCAATTGATGCTCATCAGAAACTGCTCACAAAACTCTAAAGTGTCCTTTGGGTAACTGCACTAGCCCTTTCTGAAGCTATTATTCTAATGGGACACACAGTCTGCAATTCAGAGAGATTCTGGACAAAGCTAGTAAAAAAAATAGTCAGAAAAATTTAAATGAAACTGAACATCCAGGAAAGGAGTGTTTTTATTTCCTATCTTGTATGTGTTATCCATTTTGGTGTAGACTTCTATGTATCAGTACTTCCTAAACTGAATATCCAAATCTTCACTACATACAGTAGTTGTTTATATTTTGTGTTAAATAAGTTTCTGGTCACCCAGGTGTTAAAACCCCTCATAAAACTTCTCTGAAACGCTGAGGACTCTTCTGTACTGGTCATGCCTCGAGGATGGAATTTAAACTAGTCCCATTTATCCAACATGATCTTTGAGCCTTCAACATAAGAGGAGCATCTACTTTAAAACATATTGCTTGGGGAAAAAAATAAATTAGAAGGAGAGTAAGAAGGAGAAAGAGAAGGAGAAGAAAAAGGAAGAGGAAGAGAAGAAGTCATAATTAAAGGAGCTGCAGAAGGAGAAATAGCACAGAACACATGTGTGTATACATATGTATGTATATATCTGGGTAGAAAAATAACATTTTCAAAGCTATTTCTGAAGAGTACTATAGTGGAAGATTACACTTCCCCATAAATACTTATGGGCAAACAAGTTTAAGACCTTCAGAATATGAAATGCTTTCTGAGGTGCCACACAAGTTTATAATCATGAATCTGAATACTCTCTCACTCAATCCACACCTGTGTTTTTCTCTTACTTTCAATCAACCGGCTGTCTCAGTTTTATACATGCCTATTTGCTGCGCTGTATCACATCAGCATATGAGGCCAGGGACCTGACTCGTTTCATCTTACTCATACACCAGCCCATGGAATCCTGCTTTATATTCAGCAAGTAAAATATACTAGATTTAAAGTGATTTCTGTGTGTGTTTACTCAATCAGTTGTGTCTGACTTTTTGTGACACCATGAACTGTAGCCCAATAGCATACGCTGTCCATGGAATTGACCAGGCAAGAATACTGGAGTGGGTTACCATCTCCAACTCCTGGGGATTTTCCTGACCCAGGGATTGAACCAGTGTCTCTTGCATCTCTTGCAATGGCAGGCAGATTCTTTACCACTATGCCACCTGGGAAGCCCATTGAAGTGATTCCGAAGATGTTAAATTCAATGTCTTCTCTTTTGCTCAGAATATAGGAGCAGTATGCCAACTGTTTGGTCTCATCACCTCCCCACTCCTGACAATGGTCAAGATGAAGCAGTATTTCTGGGACCAACACATCTGATAAATGAAGGGCCTAATCTATGCATCCTGACCTCTTAAAATAACATTTTAAACTCTTTAACCAGATTAAGTTGCTTAACAAAGAGCTTACTAATCACAGTCAGGGATAGAATAAGCCTATTTAAAATTCTTGCAATATAAAAAGCATGGGAAGAAAGTAGTAGGATGTGTTAAATTTCTGTAGCAAATGTTACAAAATACTGCATTTAAGAGAGACTGCAGATCTCCTAACGTAAGTATAGAGATACTCTCAATGAAATTGTACTGTCTTTTTCTCCACTTTCTTACATACGTTTGTATAATAGAATGTACTTACCTTGACTTGCCAAGGATGAGTGGCTGAGAGAAGGAAAGTAATAAGAATCTTGAAAGATTTTGAGCACTTTCTGCTTTGTGTTGCAATTTATTTCTTTCACTAACTTCCCAACTCTAAGAAAACTAAAACTTTTAATGATTATTGAGCAATATTTTCTTTCTGTATGAACTAACCCACATTTTTCTTTTTTTCCACTGAGATCTTTGGTTTTGCATTTTGCGACACCTTTGTTTCGATGATCTCAAAGTATTATATAAAATATGTCAGTAAGTCTAAAAACTGTGGAATATATGAGGGTGGTAATGTATGTATTTCTGTGCTTTCCAGAGATTCTCTTTACAATATCAAGTCCTTTATGGAGGTGTGCACCTTATTAAACTGCCAGGGAATGTCCATATGCCTACATTTAGAATTGGATTTTTTCCATGGTTCACTTGTCTTTCCACGTTTGATTTATTTACATTATTGCTTGAGGAAAGCAAGACACTGGTTACCTTAAAAGATTCTTGAATAGGTAGTATTCCTTTTGCCAAATAAGCAAAAATAATTCAGTTTTATTAATCATATTAAAAGCCAAATTGGCATGCTACAAGTTTTACTTATAAGGTTTTGTTTTTTTTTCCTCCTTGTACAAGGATTCAAGTATTTAGCCTTACTTTTCAACAATATCTTACTAATTCATGTACCTCTGTCAAATAAATCTTCTCATATCAGTGTTGCTTATTCATATAATTTCTAATTATAAACACAAATGCTTTTCTTCAATATTTCTTGCCTAGGACAATTCACAAACTTAAAAATAGCAATGCTATCTAAATAGGGGAAAAGATGAAGATACAAACTGCTTTAAGGGCTGTGTGAAAGTTCAGAGTTACTCGGATTTATAGTTAATTATACACATAGAGTTAAAAATATAAGTGATGATAAGTAAACATTTTATAATAGGAGTCTATTGTCTATTTGATACTAGAATTTAAGTGCATAGTTTCATATGTCCTACCAGTCAAAGAGGACTTACCAGGGGGCTCAGTGGTAAAGAATCTCTCTGCGATGCAGACAAGGGTATGATCTCTGAATCAGGAAGATCCCCTGAAGGAGGGGGTGGCAACCCACTCTAATTTCTTATCTGGAGAATCCCATGGACAGAAAAGCCTGGTGGGCAAAAGTCCGTAGGGTCACAACGAGTCGGACACAACTTAGCATCTAACCTATACACACAATCAGTTTATCTGACATTGATATTTTGAAAAATCATTTAGTTAATTTTACAAAACTTGTGGCATTATCTACAGAAAGATGGAAGAGATGGAAGCAAAAAGAAAGCAACATCCAGTTATGGAGGTGACAGTGATAAAAGTCCGATGCTATAAAGAAAAATAGTGCATAGGAACCTGGACAGTTAGGTCCATGAATCAAGGTAAATTGGAAGTGGTCAAACAGGAGATGGAGAGAGTGAACACCAACATCTTAGGAATTAGTGAACTAAAACCATCCAGAATGGGTGAATTTAAATCAGATGACCATTAAATCTACCACTGTGGGCAAGAATCCCTTCAAACAAATGGAGTAGCCCTCATAGTCAACAAAAGAGTTTGAAATGCAGTACTTGGGTGCAGTTTCAAAAATGACAGAATGATCTCTGTTCATTTTCAAGGCAAGTCATTCAATATCAGAGTAATCCAAGTCAATGCCCCAACAATAATGCTGAAGAAGCTGAATTTGAATGAGTCTATGATGACCTACAAGACTTTCTGAAACTAACATCAAAAACAGATGTTCTTTTCATTATAGGGAACTAGAATGCACAGGTAAGAATTCAAAGCATACCTGGAGTAATAGGTAAGTTTGTCCTTGAAGTACAAAATGAAGCAGGGCAAAGGTTAACAGTTTTTCCAAGAGAACGCATTGGTCATAGCAAACACCCTCTTTCAACAACACAAAAGAAACTCTATACATGGACATCACCAGATGGTCAATACTGAAATCAGATTGATTATATTTTTTGCAGCTGAAGATGGAGAAACACTATACAGTCAGTAATAACAAGACCAGGAGTTGACTGGGGCTCAAGCCATGAACTTCTTATTGCCAAATACAGACTTAAATTGAATAAAGAAGGGAAAGCCACTTGGCCATTCAGGTATGACCTAAATGAAACCCCTTATTATACAGTGAAAGGGACAAATAAGTTCAAAGGATTAGATCTGATAGACAGAGTGCCTGAAAAACTATGGAAAGACATTTGTGACATTGTACAGGAGGCTGTGATCAAGACTATAACAAAGAAAAATAAATGTATAAAGGCAAAATGGTTGTCTGAGGAGGCCTTGCAAATGTCCAAGAAAATAATTGAAGTGATACGCCAAGCAGCAAAGGAAAGATATACCCATCTGGATGCAAAGTTCCAAAGAATTGAAAGGAGAGATAAGGAAGTTTTCTTAAGTGAATGATACAAAGAAATAGAGGAAAACAATAGAATGGGAAAGACTAAATATCTCTTCAAGAAAATGTGAGATACCCAGGAAATATTTCATGCAGAGATGGACACAATAAAGGACATAAATGGTAAGGAACTAACAGAGGCAGATGATATAAAGAAGTGCCAAGAATACACAGAAGAGCTATACCAAAAAGTCCAGAAAACCACAATGATGAAGTCACTCTCCTAGAGCCAGAAATACTGGAATAAGAAGTCAAGAGGGTCTTGTTAAGCTTCACAATGAACAAAGCTAGTGGAGGTGGTAGAATTTCAGCTGAACTAGCTCAAATCCTAAAAGATGATGCTATGAAAGTGTTTCACTCATTATGCCAGCAAATTTGGGACATTCAGCAGTGGCCACAGGACTGGAAAAGGTCAGATTCCATTCCAATACCGAAGAAAGGCAATGCCAAAGAATGTTCAAACTACTGCACAATGGTGCTTATTTCAAACGCTAGCAAAGTCATACTCAAAATTCTCCAAGCCAGGCATCAACAGTACATGAACTGTGAACTTCCAGATGTTCAAGCTGGCTTTAGAAAAGGCAGAGGAACCAAAGATCAGATTGCCAACATTTTTTGGATCAGAAAAAGCAAGACAGTTCCAGAAAAAAACATCTGGTTTGTTGACAAACTTTTGACTGCCAAAGCTTTTGACTGCAGTGATCACAACAAACTGTGGAAAACTCTTCAAGAGATGGGAATACCAGACCACCTGATCTGCCTCCTGAGAAATCTATATCCAGATCAAGAAGCAACAGTGAGAACCGGATATGAAGCAATAGACTGGATTCAAATTGGGAAAGAATTATGTGAAGGCTTCATATTGTCTGTCACCTTGCTTATTTAACTTCTATGCAGAGTACATCATGTGAATTGCTGGGTTGGATGAAGCACAAGCTGAAATCAAGATTGCCTAGAGAAATAGAAATAATCTCTGATATTCAGATATCACCACCCTTATGGCAGAAATCAAAGATGGATTTAGAGCCTCTTGATGAAATGAAAGAGGAGAGTGAAAAAGCTGGTTTAAAAGTCAACATTCAAAAAAACTAAGATCATGGCCTCTGGTCCCATCAAATCATGGCAAGTATCTGGGGAAGCAATGGAAACTGTGAGAGCATGTCTTTTCTTGGACTCCAAAATCATTGCAAATGGTGACTGCAACCATGAAATTAAAAGATCCTTACTCCTTGAAAGAAAAGCTATGACCAACCTAGATAGTATATGAAAAAGCAGAGACATTACTTTGCCGACAAAAGTCTGTCTAGTCAAAGCTATGCTTTTTCCCAGTAGTCATGTATGGATTTGAGATCTGGACCATAGAGAAAGCTGAGTGCCAAAAAATTGAACCTTTCCAACTGTGGTGTTGGAGTAGACTCTTAAGAGTCCCTTGGACTACAAGAGATGAAACCAGTCCATCCTAAAGGAAATCAATCTTGAATATTCATTGAAAGGACTGATCTTGAAGCTCCAATACTCTGGCCACCTGATGCAAAGAACTGACTCAATGGAAAAGACTCTGATTCTGGGAAAGTTTGAAGGCAGGAGGAGAAGGAGATGACAGAGAATGAGATGGTTGAATGTCATCACCCACTCAATGGACATGAGTTTGAGCAAGCTCCAGGAGTTGGTGAAGGACAGGGAAGCCTGGCTTGCTGTCATCCACGTGGTCACAAAGAGTTAGACACCGATGAGTGACTGAACTGAACTAAAATGATGAGATCATCTAAATGGAGCCTGATGTGTAAGTAGTCTTATGTCATATGGTGATCAAACATAAGTGGAAAAGAACATCTGTTATGGGTTCCCTTGAACTATGTTCTCTTAACTTGACTTTCATTTGCCACTATAAGAAAAAGGAATAAAGCTTTAGATAAGGCCCGATGACACTTGAATGTTTTTGCTTATGGTCACAAGTTGCATACTCCTCCAAATACAAAAATATTTTCGAAATGAAGGATTTACAAATTTCAGAATTTTATTTATGTATGTAGTACATGCATGTAGATGATGTCTCTTATCTTTAATGCAATGATCGAGCATCTCTACCTGTCCCCAGAGACTTCTGGTATTTTGCATGCTTGACTGATGTAATATTGAAAATGGCAACCTCATAAAAAGTATAAAAACTACCTGAGTACTTTGGTTATTTCTCCTATTTCTTTAGTAGTAGTAGTACACAATCCCAAACTGTCCTAAACTACTATGATCTCTTGTGAAAAGAAAAGTATTTCTAATGGGTGAATCAGGTAAAAGATAAAAGGTGTTTGATGCTATAAAATGACATCAGAATGTATATTCAAGCATTAAATTTGCTAAACACAGAAAATATAAATGGATAAAAGTGGGAAAAGGGAAACCAAGGCATTTTATAGTATCACAAAGAACTACAGCTTTAGCGTTAATTTTTCCTTACAATATGCCCACTGAGATACAGTAATTTGATCCTGAGCTCCTGTTACAATGAAGGTGGAATATAAGTAGCAATGGATATGATCAAAGGCAGCCTCTGGCATATTATTTCTGCCCACATACAATTGTTTCAAATCACAGGGTGTGCTAACTTCGAATGAACTTTTAAGAAGCATAAAACACAGGACATTTGAAATTAATGTTAAAGGAGAATTTATTTTCAAGAAAAAGCAAGTGTTAGAACCAAGACCTACATCACAAAACATTGGCCTTTTTAAAGCACAGACAAGAAAACTGCTGTGAATTGGCTTCCTATAGAGAGTGATATATCTGAAAAAATATTTACAGTATATATGTTAGTATCTGCTAAATGCTATAGTGGTTGTATTATTTAAACACTCTAAATAGAGTGGAAGTACACAAAGGAAATATCACATTTTATGTGTGTGTTAAAATATTCTAAATGGTTATCAAATCCCACCAAGCTGCATCTTCCAAAACTGACTGACTTAAAATATTTACCAATGGTCAGAAAAAGTTTTCAATTCATTGGTTCCATGCCAAAGAAGGTATCTACTTTTTGTCAAGATATCTACTTTCCCATAGAGAACAAAATAAAAATCAAAAAGATCTGTAGGGGGAAACTTTTTATGTTGACAGTTCTAGGACACGCTTGATTTTCTTTCAACCTTTAATACGAAGAGATTCAGTAATGTATGACAGGTGTAACTCAACTAATTATAGGATTTAATCCTACCATCTCATAAATCAATATTCAGGAAATATTAAGACTATATTTGAGAAATCTATTCATTAATCAATGTCTAGTTTGTTTGTAAAGTAAAACTAACCAATATTTCTTTTTGGTGTGTTGAAAACTACATGCTAATGAGTGATAGTTTAAATACTTTTGGATAGTGAGAAAGCTAATTTATTTGATCTGGAGAAAACTGAATAACAACTACTGTAATATGTCATATAGAAATACTGAAAAACCCTAAACCAAAGGTCAGCAAACATATTCAGTAGAGGGCCAAGCAGTAAACTCTTTAGGTTTGTAGCCCAAGAGGTGAAATTGAAACTCTTATGTAGGCACTTACATAACAAGAGATTCAAAAACACATTTCCTTTTCTTTCCAAAAAAAAAAAAAACAGTTTATACTAGGCATTTATTCTGAAAACTTAGCATCTATAGCGTTGTTTTTTTTTCCCCCTTTGTCATTCTGTTAAATATCCTTCCATCCCAGTATAGATCTATTTATAATTCTGTGGTTTGTNTCCTGTTCTGCTACATCCCAATTGTTAGCAATTTCATTTTTTAGTTTTTGGATCAAAAACATCACATATGTCTTTGACACTGAGTACCTACTCAGTCAGTAAATCTTTTATTTGCTCTAGCATTTTTCTTAGGTCTGACTATTCATCTTTTCCACTACCACCACCTGAGTCTACAGTACTTTTATGGGTTGCACTCTGCCCTCTCCAAATTCCTATGTTGAAGCCCCAACCCCAAGTACTTCAGAATATGACTCTATTTAGGAGTTGGGCCTTTAAAAATTTTACAAAATTAGGTTGAGACCATTAGTCTGGGTCGTAATTCAATTGGACTGATGCCCTTATAAGAAAATAAGATAAAACACACAAAGAGACACCAGGGATGTATGAGCACAAAGGAACGTCCTTGGGAAGACACAACTAGAAAGCGGCCATCTGCAAGCCAAGGGAAGGACTTCAGAGGAAACCAGACCTGACAACTCTTTAATTTTAGACATCTATCCTCTGAAACTGTGAGAAAATAAATTTTTGTCATACAAACCAACCAATCTGTTGTTGTGGGGAAAATAGCATGTGGCTAAACGGTGCCAGTGAGGCTGTCTTGCCCCATGCTCTCACACCTTATCAATCAGCCCACAATATGTAAACAATGACTTTGCATAGTTATGTAATAGCGGAGATCACTTATACCACTGTGCATGCACTTCATATTGTACTTGCTTGGCCATGACCGCTTTTTTTCTGTACAAGTATATAAGACCCACCTGAGGAAGCCCTTTTTAGGGTTACATGGAAAGAATAAACATATCTACGGTTCCTACATCATCTCAAGTTTTCTTCCAGCTTTCCTGCCTACCACCTTGCCTTCCCTGGGTTCACCAAACAGTGTGAAACAATGAGACAATGGTATTTTGTTATAGCAGCCCTAGCAAACTAATACAGACACTATTATCTCCTGCCCATCTGTTGCAATGGTGCCTCCTGCTTCTGTTTTTCTGGAACTCTATATTACTCACCACAAAATATCAACATTTATTCTTTCAAAACAAATTTTAATACAGGACTTTTCAGCTCAAGAGGGTGCAAGTATTTCCCATCTCACTCAGAATAGAATATGTAATTTATTCCTTTGAACTGCTGGTGTGTTTAACCTTTCCCAGATCTACTTCTCTGGCCTAGGCTTCTTCCAGGATCCCCTCCTCGCCTTATACAAACCACAATGGATTCCTAGTGTAACCAAGAAGGATCCTACAGGGCCTTCCAAGGACAGATCCCTCCATGCTCTCTGCCTACCTCTTGTTTATAGAAAAACATTAACTTCCTAGGTTTTTCCAAGTTCCCCAAAATGCTTTTAATTAGAGAAGGAAGAAAATGCAGAAATAAAGGAAAAGAGTTAAGCAAGACAAAGTAATAGTTCAGTCACTAAACAAAGTCAAGGACCTTCATATCCTCCTTAAGGGCCACAGATAATCTTCTGAGCCAAATCCTCCGAGCTATTCGTTAGATACTGAAAACCCCACCTGGTAACAAGTTAACTGTATGCTGCCCACATCAGGTAGACCCTCACTCTGGATGGAACTAGAAGGTTGATGATTTTGATTCCCAGTTACCTCACCACTGATTAATCAGAAGAATGTCCACAGGCAAATCACACACATCTTTAGAAACTCTCACCTCATCTTTAGAAACTTTTCCCTGAAAGCCATTGGGGAATTTGGGTCTTTTAAGCACTAGTTGCCTGCACTACTTGCTTGGCATCCTCCAATAAATGCTACACTTTCCTTAACCAAAACCTCATATCAGTAGACTGATTTTACTGTCAGAAGACAATGGTTTTGTTCAGTGAAGTGAAGGGAAATTTGCTCAGTCATGTCTGACTCTTTGAGACCCCATGGACTATACAGTCCATGGAATTCTCCAGGCCAGAATACTGGATGGGATACTGCCTTCTCTAGGGGATCTTCCCAACCCAGGAATTGGACCCAGGTCTCTCACATTGCAGGAGATTCTTTACCAGCTGAGCCACAAGGAAAGCCCAAGAATACTGGAGTGGATAGGTGATCCCTTTCCCAGTGGATCTTCCATACCCAGGAATTGACCTGGAGTCTCCTGCATTGCAGGCAGATTCTTTACCAACTGAGCTATCAGTGAAACCCTTTGGTTCAGTAATGCTAGCTGTAATTTTAACACATCTAGCATACTTTTGTCTCAGAGCCTTTTCACATATGGTTCTATCTGCTTTTAACTCTTTTCCCACAGTTTTCCGTACTCTATACCTTGATCTTCTTTCATATTTCTATTCTAATATAAACATCTGAGAGACCTTTCATGATAACTCTCTTTAAAATAATATCTACCTTTCTATACCACTTCACATTTTATACTTCTTTTCCAGTTCATTATTTTCACAGCAAAAATATTTACATGTGTCTGGACTCTTCCATCACCAAACATAAGCTGCATTCCCAATATTTAGTGTAGTTTATAGCACATACGGTGGCTCAGCAGTAAAGAATCCACCTGCTATATAGGAAATACAGGTTCCATCCCTGGGGTTGGGAAGATTCCCTGGAGAAGGAAATGGCGACCCATTCTAGTATTCTTGCCTAGGAAATCCCGTGGACAGAGAAGCCTGATGGGTTAGAGACCATGGTGTTTCAAGAGTCAGACATTACTTAGCACCACCAATACAAATACCTTTGTCAAATACAAAAATTATCCAAATAGTTTCTTAAGAATAAGTATCAATACAGATCACTGTGTTTATTGTTTGGCCTATCACTCTTAGTTGTTAAGCCTGCCCTTACTTCTGTAGTCTGATTACTAAGTATTTTTTTTCCCCCTCTTATTTATATTTTTTCTAGTGTTGAGTTTCATGCTTTTACATAGTCTTATTTATTTATTTTTCCTTCTGTAGCAATTTAGAATCTGTTCCTGGTATTACTTGTCTCCTCAGTCACAATTACCTGTAACTGTAAAATATGATCTCAACTCTCATTCATTTAACTATCTAAAATTTATTTTGTAACAATGTTTATCACCAAAATAATTTTTCAGTTCTATTCCTTTTGGCTATTTTTGATGTTGCTATTGTTGCCTGTTTCTTTTGTTTTCTTCAAAAGATACCAAGCATTTGATTGGATAGAAAATGGGGAGAGACTGGAGATAGCTAACTAAAATACAACATATCCCTTTTCTCTCTCTTCATCCAATATCATCTGATATAACCTATCTTTCAAATATTTCAATTTCCTCATGCTGCTTCCTAGCTCAAGATTGTTTCCAACATCTGTCACTTCTTACACGTCTCCTTACTTGTATTTAGTATCCCTTAAAAGAAATATAAAAGTATTGCACATACAAAAGTTGTGTCTAATCCTAAGAAGAAATCCGAGAGATAATTATTTAGTTTAAAGATAACAATTGTGAAATACTTGGTGCAAGTAAATATACTGTGTGATGTAGGTCTGACCTGAGGCTGACACCTATTTCCTGTTTATATTTCAGTGTCTCCTGAAATTGAGATTTTATTACAAAACAAATGTGGAAATGTACTTTTGCTGAAAATTAAATTCTTAGCCTATCAAAAGTAGCAAATGTTTTGCTGGTATTACTGTATTCTGATCTCTTGCTTTCATAATAACAAACATGAATCATTTTTATCTAATTTATTTGGTTTCACATTTCAAATAATGTTGCACCCTGTAACTGCATTATATCACTGAGTTTTACACATGGATGATAAAAAATAAAATAACATATAAGCAGCAAGTTAAAAATATCTCTCAGAAGTTTAAATTTTCAGATTGAAAGCTCAGCCACATCAAACACAATATGACAAATGAGTTCCATAATTAATCGCCCACAAAATTATGACAATCACAGCAGCCAAAATATAAGACTCCTAGAAAAAAGACTCCTAAGTAATTCAGGGCATGACTGACTTCACATATTACATTAGTTTCCTAGTGTTACTGTAACAAATTATCTCAAATTTAATGACTTAAAACAACACAAATTTATTTTCTTAGAGTTCTGAAAGTCAGAAATCTCCAATCACAGTGTCAGTCAGGTTGCATTCTCTCTAGACACTTCAGGGAAAATTTGTTTCCTTGTCTTTTCTAGTTCTTCCAGGCTACCTGTATTCCTTGACTTCTACCTGCTTCTTATCATCACTATAACTTTCAGTCCTAGCTTCTAATACCAACTGGCTTAGTTGTCTCATTCTTAAAAGAATGCTAGTCCACATTGGGTCCACTTAGATAATCCAGGAAAATTGTATCTCCCATCCTTACCTTAATCCCTCATACTTGCAAAGTCCTTTTTACCATTGAGGTAACATTCACATGCTCCAGGCAGTGGAAGGTAGCTATCATTCAGAAGAGTATATTCTGTCCACCAAACATGCAAATAAAATTTGAATATACACACACGTATATGTATAACTGTTCATGGATATATATATCAAATTGCTCCAATGAAGCACTGTATATATTCAGTTGATTCAGCTGCATTATGGAGTACTAGCAGATAAAAATGCCAAAAACAGATAATCTTGTTTGGGAGTTCTGTACAAAATATTTCACATTCTTCTTAGAATCAACTAGTCTGTAAATGCTTTCCTGTTTTCTTTTTTTGGTTTCTGACAGTCTCATTGACAATTTTCTTATTTGTGCTGGGAAAATTTTAGTGTTGCCTGCTAGGCACACTGGGTAGTCAGACATATTGGTCACTGTCTGGTATTGATTAAATTTCACTACATCAAACTTCATAGTGTATCTCAGCTCCTAGATTTCAGCACATCACCATGTTGAAGCTACTTCAACAATCTTGTCTTTTCAATTTTTTACACTTTTTCATTTGTTTGTTATTTTGACATTCATATACTACAACAGATACCAATAGATAATACTGTAGAAACATTTGAAAAACTTCAGTATCAAAATTGCTCAACTTCAAGTCGTAGATAAAATCACTTAAAAATAACAGTAGTTCAGGAGTATTTCAAAATCATATATTTTATAAGCTTCTCTTAATTTATTATTCTAAGTTTTTCCCACTCTGTTATTAGTGGAGAGGAGCACTTTCAACCTGAATATCAATGTCTCTTCTTTCCATTCCATCTTATGTTTTTAAAAGTTTAACAGTTTGGCAAACTATAGTCTGGCCGATTCTCTCCATGACCCCTTGTTTAAATATAGTTTTTGCACTATAGAGACAGAGTTAATCAGTTGCAACAGAGACCATCTATCTAAATAGTTTCTATCTGGTCCTTTACAGAAATTTTGCTGATCCTTTTTTAAAAGGATTGAATCTCAGCAGTGAGTAGGCCGTGATGTTTTTAAGGCATTTAAACTGTATTTGTTAGACACACTTATTCATATGCATACATACATGTATATATATACACACATATCTTATATTTGATGCCAAGGTATAATTTATTAGTACAATACCAGTACAGCTTAATGTAGTTGAATATGCTTAAGTCCAAGCTATCAATCAAGCAAGTGGCAAATTTGTATATATGCCTATCTGTACCACTGTACTCTATCATCATTTCAGATATCATGATCTTCAAACAGATGTAGAAAATGGACTTGAGGACATAACAGGGGAAGGAGAAGCTGGGAGGAACTGAGAGAATAGCATCAACAATTATACACACTACCATGTGTAAAAGAGGCAGCTAGTGGGAATTTGCTGTATAACACCAGAAGCTCAACTCAGTGCTGGGTGATAACCTAAAGGGGTGGGATTAAGAAGTGAGAGGGAGGATCAAGATCGAGAGGATAAATGTATACATATAGTTGATTCACGTTGTTATTCATCAGAAACTAATACAACATAGTAAAGCAATTATGAAAATAAATATAATCTGCCTTGATCCTGTGTAGGGTTGATTGGGAAACAGAATAACTTTTGACAAGAGATAGAGGTGGAGATTGAAATAGAGGTAGAGGTAGGGGTAAAGGTAGAGATAGAGGAAGAGATGATATAGATATATATTCTACATTACCCTTCATTTCCTTTCTTAAGAATCAGGTTGAAACCAATATTGTCTTTCAAGTATACCGTTACACATCCACTTTGTAATCCTCTGACTATTGCCATAGAAAGCCAATATATACCTTATAAAACTCGAAGCTGATGTTTTCACTTCTCTTTGCTTAAAACTCTTAAGTGGATTTTGTTGTTGTTAGGATAAAATTAAAATGATGAGGATGACCTACAAGCTTCTGAACCTGAAACCTACTTACATTTCACTCCTCACTCAACTATGGTTAAGGTACACTATTCATCTACTACTTCGTAGAATGATCTAATCTCTTTTTACTCCTTAGAGCCTTCATTCTGCTCATGCTTCAGGTCTTAAATTAAATTTCAGAGAAAGAAAAGTGCTTTATTTTATTGACCAATATGCATTAAATCACTCCACTGCTGTCTCTTATACACATCTCGACCGAACTGAACACATAGAAAGGGCTTAATACATTATTTATTGTGGTAGCAAGAAGTTGAATGAATGATTAAAAATTAAATTTCAAAGTAAAAATAAAAACTATGCAGAAAGGAAGCAATATTTGGCAGAAATATAAATAAGATGTTGCTGCAGATAATATATTGTTTTTTGTTTTATTTTCGACTCATCTTTTCAGGAAAATGGGGAAAAAAAGGTGATAAAAATATAGATTATTCTATTAGGCTCTAGGAGAGAAAAAACTGTGGTGTGTATAGTGAATTCATTGAATTCCTTGGCCTACACTTACTCTGCTCTCACTTACACCAGCTCCCAGGCTGAAATCCCATCACAGCTGGGCTCATAAAATTACACAGTCTCTAACAGGGATATTTCTAAGGCATCTTGTGTATTTTGTTGTCTGGTTAACATCTTCACTTGGATATCTAGAGGGCATTTCAAATTTTATATCATAATAATTAAATTCTTGCTACACCACTCAGATTGCAAACTAACTCCTTCCTGTTCTGCTACATCCCAATTGTTAGCAATTTCATTTTTTAGTTTTTGGATCAAAAACATCACATATGTCTTTGACACTGAGTACCTACTCAGTCAGTAAATCTTTTATTTGCTCTAGCATTTTTCTTAGGTCTGACTATTCATCTTTTCCACTACCACCACCTGAGTCTACAGTACTTTTATGGGTTGCACTCTGCCCTCTCCAAATTCCTATGTTGAAGCCCCAACCCCAAGTACTTCAGAATATGACTCTATTTAGGAGTTGGGCCTTTAAAAATTTTACAAAATTAGGTTGAGACCATTAGTCTGGGTCGTAATTCAATTGGACTGATGCCCTTATAAGAAAATAAGATAAAACACACAAAGAGACACCAGGGATGTATGAGCACAAAGGAACGTCCTTGGGAAGACACAACTAGAAAGCGGCCATCTGCAAGCCAAGGGAAGGACTTCAGAGGAAACCAGACCTGACAACTCTTTAATTTTAGACATCTATCCTCTGAAACTGTGAGAAAATAAATTTTTGTCATACAAACCAACCAATCTGTTGTTGTGGGGAAAATAGCATGTGGCTAAACGGTGCCAGTGAGGCTGTCTTGCCCCATGCTCTCACACCTTATCAATCAGCCCACAATATGTAAACAATGACTTTGCATAGTTATGTAATAGCGGAGATCACTTATACCACTGTGCATGCACTTCATATTGTACTTGCTTGGCCATGACCGCTTTTTTTCTGTACAAGTATATAAGACCCACCTGAGGAAGCCCTTTTTAGGGTTACATGGAAAGAATAAACATATCTACGGTTCCTACATCATCTCAAGTTTTCTTCCAGCTTTCCTGCCTACCACCTTGCCTTCCCTGGGTTCACCAAACAGTGTGAAACAATGAGACAATGGTATTTTGTTATAGCAGCCCTAGCAAACTAATACAGACACTATTATCTCCTGCCCATCTGTTGCAATGGTGCCTCCTGCTTCTGTTTTTCTGGAACTCTATATTACTCACCACAAAATATCAACATTTATTCTTTCAAAACAAATTTTAATACAGGACTTTTCAGCTCAAGAGGGTGCAAGTATTTCCCATCTCACTCAGAATAGAATATGTAATTTATTCCTTTGAACTGCTGGTGTGTTTAACCTTTCCCAGATCTACTTCTCTGGCCTAGGCTTCTTCCAGGATCCCCTCCTCGCCTTATACAAACCACAATGGATTCCTAGTGTAACCAAGAAGGATCCTACAGGGCCTTCCAAGGACAGATCCCTCCATGCTCTCTGCCTACCTCTTGTTTATAGAAAAACATTAACTTCCTAGGTTTTTCCAAGTTCCCCAAAATGCTTTTAATTAGAGAAGGAAGAAAATGCAGAAATAAAGGAAAAGAGTTAAGCAAGACAAAGTAATAGTTCAGTCACTAAACAAAGTCAAGGACCTTCATATCCTCCTTAAGGGCCACAGATAATCTTCTGAGCCAAATCCTCCGAGCTATTCGTTAGATACTGAAAACCCCACCTGGTAACAAGTTAACTGTATGCTGCCCACATCAGGTAGACCCTCACTCTGGATGGAACTAGAAGGTTGATGATTTTGATTCCCAGTTACCTCACCACTGATTAATCAGAAGAATGTCCACAGGCAAATCACACACATCTTTAGAAACTCTCACCTCATCTTTAGAAACTTTTCCCTGAAAGCCATTGGGGAATTTGGGTCTTTTAAGCACTAGTTGCCTGCACTACTTGCTTGGCATCCTCCAATAAATGCTACACTTTCCTTAACCAAAACCTCATATCAGTAGACTGATTTTACTGTCAGAAGACAATGGTTTTGTTCAGTGAAGTGAAGGGAAATTTGCTCAGTCATGTCTGACTCTTTGAGACCCCATGGACTATACAGTCCATGGAATTCTCCAGGCCAGAATACTGGATGGGATACTGCCTTCTCTAGGGGATCTTCCCAACCCAGGAATTGGACCCAGGTCTCTCACATTGCAGGAGATTCTTTACCAGCTGAGCCACAAGGAAAGCCCAAGAATACTGGAGTGGATAGGTGATCCCTTTCCCAGTGGATCTTCCATACCCAGGAATTGACCTGGAGTCTCCTGCATTGCAGGCAGATTCTTTACCAACTGAGCTATCAGTGAAACCCTTTGGTTCAGTAATGCTAGCTGTAATTTTAACACATCTAGCATACTTTTGTCTCAGAGCCTTTTCACATATGGTTCTATCTGCTTTTAACTCTTTTCCCACAGTTTTCCGTACTCTATACCTTGATCTTCTTTCATATTTCTATTCTAATATAAACATCTGAGAGACCTTTCATGATAACTCTCTTTAAAATAATATCTACCTTTCTATACCACTTCACATTTTATACTTCTTTTCCAGTTCATTATTTTCACAGCAAAAATATTTACATGTGTCTGGACTCTTCCATCACCAAACATAAGCTGCATTCCCAATATTTAGTGTAGTTTATAGCACATACGGTGGCTCAGCAGTAAAGAATCCACCTGCTATATAGGAAATACAGGTTCCATCCCTGGGGTTGGGAAGATTCCCTGGAGAAGGAAATGGCGACCCATTCTAGTATTCTTGCCTAGGAAATCCCGTGGACAGAGAAGCCTGATGGGTTAGAGACCATGGTGTTTCAAGAGTCAGACATTACTTAGCACCACCAATACAAATACCTTTGTCAAATACAAAAATTATCCAAATAGTTTCTTAAGAATAAGTATCAATACAGATCACTGTGTTTATTGTTTGGCCTATCGCTCTTAGTTGTTAAGCCTGCCGTTACTTCTGTAGTCTGATTACTAAGTATTTTTTTTCCCCCCTCTTATTTATATTTTTTCTAGTGTTGAGTTTCATGCTTTTACATAGTCTTATTTATTTATTTTTTCCTTCTGTAGCAATTTAGAATCTGTTCCTGGTATTACTTGTCTCCTCAGTCACAATTACCTGTANGTAGTCTGATTACTAAGTATTTTTTTTCCCCCTCTTATTTATATTTTTTCTAGTGTTGAGTTTCATGCTTTTACATAGTCTTATTTATTTATTTTTCCTTCTGTAGCAATTTAGAATCTGTTCCTGGTATTACTTGTCTCCTCAGTCACAATTACCTGTAACTGTAAAATATGATCTCAACTCTCATTCATTTAACTATCTAAAATTTATTTTGTAACAATGTTTATCACCAAAATAATTTTTCAGTTCTATTCCTTTTGGCTATTTTTGATGTTGCTATTGTTGCCTGTTTCTTTTGTTTTCTTCAAAAGATACCAAGCATTTGATTGGATAGAAAATGGGGAGAGACTGGAGATAGCTAACTAAAATACAACATATCCCTTTTCTCTCTCTTCATCCAATATCATCTGATATAACCTATCTTTCAAATATTTCAATTTCCTCATGCTGCTTCCTAGCTCAAGATTGTTTCCAACATCTGTCACTTCTTACACGTCTCCTTACTTGTATTTAGTATCCCTTAAAAGAAATATAAAAGTATTGCACATACAAAAGTTGTGTCTAATCCTAAGAAGAAATCCGAGAGATAATTATTTAGTTTAAAGATAACAATTGTGAAATACTTGGTGCAAGTAAATATACTGTGTGATGTAGGTCTGACCTGAGGCTGACACCTATTTCCTGTTTATATTTCAGTGTCTCCTGAAATTGAGATTTTATTACAAAACAAATGTGGAAATGTACTTTTGCTGAAAATTAAATTCTTAGCCTATCAAAAGTAGCAAATGTTTTGCTGGTATTACTGTATTCTGATCTCTTGCTTTCATAATAACAAACATGAATCATTTTTATCTAATTTATTTGGTTTCACATTTCAAATAATGTTGCACCCTGTAACTGCATTATATCACTGAGTTTTACACATGGATGATAAAAAATAAAATAACATATAAGCAGCAAGTTAAAAATATCTCTCAGAAGTTTAAATTTTCAGATTGAAAGCTCAGCCACATCAAACACAATATGACAAATGAGTTCCATAATTAATCGCCCACAAAATTATGACAATCACAGCAGCCAAAATATAAGACTCCTAGAAAAAAGACTCCTAAGTAATTCAGGGCATGACTGACTTCACATATTACATTAGTTTCCTAGTGTTACTGTAACAAATTATCTCAAATTTAATGACTTAAAACAACACAAATTTATTTTCTTAGAGTTCTGAAAGTCAGAAATCTCCAATCACAGTGTCAGTCAGGTTGCATTCTCTCTAGACACTTCAGGGAAAATTTGTTTCCTTGTCTTTTCTAGTTCTTCCAGGCTACCTGTATTCCTTGACTTCTACCTGCTTCTTATCATCACTATAACTTTCAGTCCTAGCTTCTAATACCAACTGGCTTAGTTGTCTCATTCTTAAAAGAATGCTAGTCCACATTGGGTCCACTTAGATAATCCAGGAAAATTGTATCTCCCATCCTTACCTTAATCCCTCATACTTGCAAAGTCCTTTTTACCATTGAGGTAACATTCACATGCTCCAGGCAGTGGAAGGTAGCTATCATTCAGAAGAGTATATTCTGTCCACCAAACATGCAAATAAAATTTGAATATACACACACGTATATGTATAACTGTTCATGGATATATATATCAAATTGCTCCAATGAAGCACTGTATATATTCAGTTGATTCAGCTGCATTATGGAGTACTAGCAGATAAAAATGCCAAAAACAGATAATCTTGTTTGGGAGTTCTGTACAAAATATTTCACATTCTTCTTAGAATCAACTAGTCTGTAAATGCTTTCCTGTTTTCTTTTTTTGGTTTCTGACAGTCTCATTGACAATTTTCTTATTTGTGCTGGGAAAATTTTAGTGTTGCCTGCTAGGCACACTGGGTAGTCAGACATATTGGTCACTGTCTGGTATTGATTAAATTTCACTACATCAAACTTCATAGTGTATCTCAGCTCCTAGATTTCAGCACATCACCATGTTGAAGCTACTTCAACAATCTTGTCTTTTCAATTTTTTACACTTTTTCATTTGTTTGTTATTTTGACATTCATATACTACAACAGATACCAATAGATAATACTGTAGAAACATTTGAAAAACTTCAGTATCAAAATTGCTCAACTTCAAGTCGTAGATAAAATCACTTAAAAATAACAGTAGTTCAGGAGTATTTCAAAATCATATATTTTATAAGCTTCTCTTAATTTATTATTCTAAGTTTTTCCCACTCTGTTATTAGTGGAGAGGAGCACTTTCAACCTGAATATCAATGTCTCTTCTTTCCATTCCATCTTATGTTTTTAAAAGTTTAACAGTTTGGCAAACTATAGTCTGGCCGATTCTCTCCATGACCCCTTGTTTAAATATAGTTTTTGCACTATAGAGACAGAGTTAATCAGTTGCAACAGAGACCATCTATCTAAATAGTTTCTATCTGGTCCTTTACAGAAATTTTGCTGATCCTTTTTTAAAAGGATTGAATCTCAGCAGTGAGTAGGCCGTGATGTTTTTAAGGCATTTAAACTGTATTTGTTAGACACACTTATTCATATGCATACATACATGTATATATATACACACATATCTTATATTTGATGCCAAGGTATAATTTATTAGTACAATACCAGTACAGCTTAATGTAGTTGAATATGCTTAAGTCCAAGCTATCAATCAAGCAAGTGGCAAATTTGTATATATGCCTATCTGTACCACTGTACTCTATCATCATTTCAGATATCATGATCTTCAAACAGATGTAGAAAATGGACTTGAGGACATAACAGGGGAAGGAGAAGCTGGGAGGAACTGAGAGAATAGCATCAACAATTATACACACTACCATGTGTAAAAGAGGCAGCTAGTGGGAATTTGCTGTATAACACCAGAAGCTCAACTCAGTGCTGGGTGATAACCTAAAGGGGTGGGATTAAGAAGTGAGAGGGAGGATCAAGATCGAGAGGATAAATGTATACATATAGTTGATTCACGTTGTTATTCATCAGAAACTAATACAACATAGTAAAGCAATTATGAAAATAAATATAATCTGCCTTGATCCTGTGTAGGGTTGATTGGGAAACAGAATAACTTTTGACAAGAGATAGAGGTGGAGATTGAAATAGAGGTAGAGGTAGGGGTAAAGGTAGAGATAGAGGAAGAGATGATATAGATATATATTCTACATTACCCTTCATTTCCTTTCTTAAGAATCAGGTTGAAACCAATATTGTCTTTCAAGTATACCGTTACACATCCACTTTGTAATCCTCTGACTATTGCCATAGAAAGCCAATATATACCTTATAAAACTCGAAGCTGATGTTTTCACTTCTCTTTGCTTAAAACTCTTAAGTGGATTTTGTTGTTGTTAGGATAAAATTAAAATGATGAGGATGACCTACAAGCTTCTGAACCTGAAACCTACTTACATTTCACTCCTCACTCAACTATGGTTAAGGTACACTATTCATCTACTACTTCGTAGAATGATCTAATCTCTTTTTACTCCTTAGAGCCTTCATTCTGCTCATGCTTCAGGTCTTAAATTAAATTTCAGAGAAAGAAAAGTGCTTTATTTTATTGACCAATATGCATTAAATCACTCCACTGACTTTTTTCTCATAACATTCTATTATTTTCCTCCACAGCACTTAATATAATTTATAAAATTGTTTATATGTGTCTGTTTCTTTATTTAATGTCAGTACCCCCCAGAAGACATCCGAAAGTAGACCATAAACTTAACAAGGAAAAAAACCAAGTCTGGCCTACACTATCCCCAACTCCTTGCCAAGACCTGGCATAAGGCACAACAGTTGGCTGACATTCAATAAATAATTCTTTGTTATAGTTATCTAGTGTTTCCTGGTTTTACTACTTTATGTTTGATGTTTTGGAAATTGTTTTCATTCCTCAAAAAATTTTTCTCCTTTTGTTTTTGGACTTTGTCATCTGCTTAGCTTTCAGAATGGCCTTCTTAGTCCATGTGAACTATTGGCTGTCTTAGAAACCCTACCACTACATGTTAACTGTATCTATGTTTGTCATCTCACTTAGTACAAATTAGAGATATATTGCAGAGTCAGAGATATAGTTCTACTTTTCTCTCAATAAAGCTACCAAAATCACACCCAAAGAGCACAACTGAAATTATTTCTCAATTGACATGTTTAAAAGAGGGACAAAAATAAAAGCAGTTAGTTTATTATAGTCTGGAACAACAGACAGACCAGATATTTCTCATTCTGATTCATCCATTGAGTAGACATAGTACAAATCTGCTAGTCACTTAAAAAAGAGAAGAGAAATGAGAAAGAAAGACCAGTATATATAGTGGACCTATTAACTTTGGTATAATCATTCAGACCAAAAAAAGAGTTACTCTAATTAATACCTGTAGATATGGCAACATACATTCAATAATTACAGTACTCCAAAGTATGTCTCTATGGCTAACAAATAATAAATCATAAATATAAAGTATAAATAATATATAAAATATAAATATTATATAAATGATATATAATTATTTTCTATAAATAAAATATAAATAATACAATATTTTATATTATAGCATTTATAATATAAAAGGAATTTAATTTTATGATTCTTACTTATTTGCTTTATGTCAGAGAACAAGTTCTAATAAAGTAAGGATTTTTATTTACATTGTGTACTTTTATATACAAGCTCAGTGGAACAATAACTGGTACATAGTGGATATTCAATGTTTTTATTGAATTATTGAATCAATACTACTTTTGACATATTTAATATTTTATCTGTTTCAAGGAAAAATCTTTTTAGCTAGAAGAAAAATTAAGCTTCACAAGTCAACAAACAAAGCCCCTTTTTTCATAACTCTATTTAGCACATTTCTCATACAAATTAGTATCAATTTTAGAAAAACCTGAAACAAGTTGAAAATGTAATTTATGAGCCTGTAACACTAAGTTTTCCTTTGTTTCCACAAAATAAATTATTCCTGAAATCTATCAGTATGATTTAAAGTTTCAATAATCTGAAAAGAATGACAACTTTTCTAGAAACTATGAATTTCGATAATTAGTTTGATTCCCTCCTTTTCACTGAGTTCTGGTGTCTTTATCTAGATTTGGGTGATCTGAGGACAAAGAGGAGGTATTTTCACATATTCCATGTAAAATGTTTCCCTAAATCTCTTAGGCAATGTCATTTCAAATTGAATTCTTACCCACACAAATCCTATAAATAAACTGTGTCTATATAGTGCCAATACAACTTGTTGAACATTAAAAAAAAATAATAACTTTTTTTGTATGACACAACAGTTTTTCAAAGTGGGGAAAAAAAATGCTTTGCAGTCCTCAGAGATGTTACTCCTATGTTAATAATTCAGAAAGCACTCAAATGATAGAATCCATTAAAAGAAAGTGTCCTCTCTTTGCCAAGGTATGGATTGGAGAGAATTTTAACAGTCAAACATGAACAAAAAGATGTATGTGACAATATCAGAAGATAAAGATCTCTCAGATGTAAGAATAAGTACACTGAGATGAGTAAGTAGGACAGATACTCCTGAGTTTCTGCCCTGGATGCTGATGAGGAATGAAAGAACACAGGAGCAGCCACAAGGGCTATGGCTCACCACCCAAAAGTGGAATCCAGAAGTTAGGCAGTTAAATCCCCTTGAATTGAAAATTGTTTTCCTAGAAAAACATCTATTTCTGCTTTATTGACTATGTGAAAGCCTTTGACTGTGTGGATCACAATAAACTGTTGGCCTGGCGTGCTGCAATTCATGGGATCACAAAGAGTCGGACACGACTGAGTGACTGAACTGAACTGAATTGAGTTATTTCAGAAACTTTGCTACAAGTTATTTTACCAACGTGAGTCTCTACAGTACATTCTGGCCTCAACTCCCCATCTTTGGTGATAAGAATGTTTCTTTCTATCTGGTATCAAGAGGGCATCTTCCTCACAAGGGTTTTATCTCCTGCTTTCAGGAAGATAAAGGATAGTTCAAAGAACCCTTCTTGCCCCTACTGTTTTCTAAGTGTCTTTAGCTCAAAATAATCTTTATGCCATAGTGACATATTTAAGGGTGACAAATTCCATCACCTTTCAACTCATACCACAACATATTCACAGGTCCCAGTGATAATGGACATTTTTGGGGAGTGCCACTATTCTTTTTATCAACACTGGTAAAGCTGAAGATTTGGCATATGTTACTCTCAATTTGTACTTTTTCTGTGAATGCTTTATTTATGGTTTTTGCTATTTTATTAGAGAGTTGATATCTTTCTTCTTGATTTCTAAATGTATCTTTTAAATATATGTTAACAGTTATAAATCTTTTTCTTGAAATTTTTCATTTACCTTTTAATTCTACCATATTCTTACACTCTTATAAATATGGTTCTATACATTGATTTTCACTGCTTTTAATTACACTTTTGATTAGTCATCTCTAGTTTTCCCTTTATTTCCATACATAATATCATAATAGTTCTTATTTTCTTCCTATTTTTAATCATTTTCTTCTAATTTCTATTAATTCTATCTGTAAAGTCTTCATCAAGAACACATGAAGTGAAATGAAATGAAGTGAAGTCGCTCAGTCACGTCTGACTCTGCGACCCCATGGACTGTAGCCTATCAGGCTCCTCTCCCCATGGGATTTTCCAGGCAAGAATACTGGAGTGGGTTGCCATTTCACAGGGATCTTCCCCTCCCAGGGATCAAATCTGTGCCTCCTGTGTCTCCTGCATTACAGGAAGATTCTTTATCACTGAGCCACCTGGGAAGCCCTTAATCTATGTATAATACCAAGAATTACTGTGAAGAAACTGTGTTTCAGATTCCTCAGGTATAAAATAGGAATAAAAATATAACTATAGACAAATTATTAAAATATAACTTTAATGTATATATGTTAAATTCATATATGTAGGAATATTTCATATATATACTTTAACAAATTTACTTAAATATTTTTTAAATTATCAGTTTAAGAGGAAAAGCAAGGATATTATTTAAATCAAAGTGCACTGCTTTAGTAGTTTAGTGACATAATTTAAGGATTTTAAAACAGTTTATTGTGAGGTTGAATGGGTGAGTTTAATGCCTCTTACACTGATAAGAGTGTGTGATGTTGCTACATTGCTGAAAAGTGTTACTTTCATACCCTAGATAGCATGTCAAGGAATCAAGTGCTGAATCAGAATCATATTCAATCCTGAATGTACATCAGAAAGACTGATGCTGAAGCTGAAACCCCAATACTTTGGCCACCTGATGAGAAGAACTAACTCATTTGAAAAGACCCTGATGGTGGGAAAGATTGAAGGTGGGAGGAGAAGGGGACAACCCAGGATGAGATAGCTGGATGGCATCGCCAACTTGATGGACATGAGTTTGAGTAAATTCTGGGAGTTGGTGATAGACAGGGAGGCCTGGTATGCTGCAGTCCATGGGGTCACAAAAAGTTGGACATTACTGAGCAACTGAACTGAAATGAGATTTTGTATAACTTAAGTGAAAACAATTAAAAAATATCATACATTGCAAATTTTGCCAAAGTATTTTTTGCCAGATAATTTTTAGTAATATACGAATGTATAAATACAATTGAAGCTTGAATTTTGCTAACTAGGGGTCACGTCTGACTTTGTGGGAATCATTTATTTTGTCCCAGGACTGCTTTTCTCAAGCTATGTATTTCCCCAAAACTCTGGCTGCTTGAGAGCAGATTATAATGTAATTTCCAGTGCTGCTCTTGGTAAACAGAGAAAGAAGAGACATAATTCTGTAACATCTTTAATTTACTACTATTTCAGTATTGAGTCTGCTAAGGATATAAAATGAGGAACTTATTTGTGTGACATCTTTGATTTACCACCATTTAAGTGAATTCATTTGAAGAATATTATTAGTATATATACAGTAAATAATTTTCAATTTCACCAGGGTGGTAGGGATGTCATTTCATTTGACTTCTTTCTAACTAAACTGGTGTGTCATATTTCTCCAGAGTAAATGAAATTTTTATTAAATGTTTAGAACTTTCCAGTATGATATATCTTTTTTTTTTTTAATATGGAGGAAATGACACACAAAGTATTTAACAGCTAAAACTGTTGAGTGATATCAGACTAAAACCAAAATTAAGAATATTAAGAGAACGAGAAATAATAGAGTGGTAGAATTACCTGCAGAATACAAGAAAAAAGTTATATGAGTACAAAATAAGGAGTCTGAAGAATTCAAAAGAAGAAAAACAAGTACTATTGTTGTTCTATGTTCCTGAGCAATAGGAAAAAGTGTTAAAAGGATACTGTCTTCTTTAACAATGATACATTCAAATCAGATGTTGTCAAGCAAATACCATGCATACATCACTTGAGACATCAAATAAACAAAACTGAACACTTGAAATAAAGTAAAATTCAATTTACAAATATAATACTACTTATTTTCTGCCGGATTCTTTGCTAGTTGTGGTTCAGCTGCAGTAAAATCCTATAAGGCAAGGGTTAACATTTTCTTCTGATGGGGTTATTAGGATATTGTTCTATTCTGAAAGATTCATGTGTGATTTATTTAAAAAAATAGCTTATAAATGATTTCTACAAAAATATCAGCAGGTATTTATATTGTTCCTATTTATTTCTTATTTGTTTCAACTTTTGCCTTTTTAACACAAGAGCATACACTAAAACAGCAATGGTTTTCCATTAATAAAAAATCATAGATCATATTTTACCACTGGACCTGCTATTAGGTTATTAAATCTATATATACTCTGTAGGGCAAGGTAGTTTAAATAGATAATTTGATTACACTTCCTCTTGTCTTTTTTTAATCAAATGCTCCCAGCAGGAGAGAGACATTTAAATAGTGTGCATTATAAATTATAATATTCACTGTTAGATATGTTTAAACTACTTTTATATTTTCATTTAAGTTTTGCCAGTCACTTGCTGTGTGACCTTAGGCAAGATACTTTTTCCTTAAATAAGAAAAAAATCTATGTATTTGCCAATGTATTTGAGCACTATTTTTTTTTTTTCCTGATGGAATTCAAAGCAGTATTGTAGTGTAAATGGTATTCATTTCTGGGGACTGATGGAGCTACACTATTATATAAGCTCTAGGGTGACTAGAAAGCATGGGAATGAATATAGAGTTTTATGCTGAGTTGCCTTGGGTTTGAAATTTAGCTTCAATACTTATTAATTCCGTGATTTTGGAAAAGTTTGGTAACTTAAATGAATATTATGTTTTCTGTAAAATATGGGCATTATAACAGGCATCATAAGGATTAAATAAGCTTAAGTATGAGATTTCAGTTAAAAATCATTAGGTCTCATTGTTACAAAATCCTATACTCTATATAAAATGTAATTTATAAAGAAAAGTATTGATTTTTTTCTTTGATTTTAAACTATATTGATAATATAGAAGAACAAAGAATTGGAGAATAAAAAGGTCATTTTTTTCCCCAGAAATTTCTGTCCCATCTTTCTCAGGTAGAAGGTTGTGCATGGGGTATTTTCCTGGTAAAACAAACAAGCTTGCTAAGATACCTCAGAGTATATTTATAGGCCCCTCAATTCAGTATCTCTTTCAGAGCAAAAATGACTTAGAATATAATCACCTATTATTTAGGAAAGAGATGCTACATAGATTTTTATCTCCTTTCTCTCTTTTTTTTTCCTGATAAGACATCTGTAAAAATTCATCTTTCTCCTGCAAATAAATGCTATTAGAAATAACAAAACATAATCTATAGGGACTCTTACTTAAAGATAAGTACTAAAAATTAGAATGTATTTTTCATCATTAACTTAATAGTATCTGTTTCTATAATTCCTTTGTGTTCACCATGGAAATTTACTAGGTTGGAACCATAGAACACTGCTTTTTAGCCTTGGAATGTAAAAACTATTCTTAGAATTTTAAAGGAAGATGTCACTCAATTCTGTATGTCAAATTTGTTCTCAGGCATAGAATTCTTTAGTAACTTATATCTGGATAGTCCTGCTTCTATTTCTTGCATATTTACTTAATTTTAAACTCCAATGTAAAGCAATGTCATATAAATATTTGGAGTGCTAATGATTGTTGATGGCCATAACTCAATCTTATGTCAAGAAGATATGGCATTTGATGGGTACCAATTAAGATCAATGTCAACACTTGGCTTTCCAGGAAATGACATGGTAAATCCTTGGCAGAATAACAAGCAATGCTTCCCATTCATCCCTGAAAAGATATTTCCTTGTAAGTTTCTTTGGGTACAAATCTAATAATGTGTTGTCCAAGTCCATATTTAGTTAGTTTTTGGCCAATTACAAGAGAGATTGTTAAAATTAATGTGGTATTTCCTGAATTGTATGATCAACTAAGTTAATTTCTATATTCAAAGCTAATTTGAAGTCATAAGGAAACACAATATTGTATGTTAACAAAATTAAGCTCTTTGAACTAATCCACGATGTTTAATAACACAGTTATGGGAAAGCAGCAATAACATTAAAACATACTGAGATTTAATAAAGTCTGACTGAGCAGGAAAAATGCATGGGTATTTTACAAGAGAGCTGGTTGAAGATAGTCATGAAAAAGAGAAGAAAGGAAGAAATCTATCTGAAAATAAGACCAGGTAACCAACACCATTTTTCTGAGAATCCCTTTCTTAATTCAATACAATATTCATGTAGCACTCCTTTTATAGCCTACTTCTAAGATTTGAAGGATTGGAGCTGTGAAAAGAAATGAGATATATGAAAATGCATATAGATATAGGGAGTGTAATAGGGTAAAGAAATTAAATCATTTAAAGCTTTATTCCATTTTTAAACCTGGTAAAATCACCTTTCTGGACTCTATTTCTGCTCTTTTCCTTTCTGACTAGAAAGCTTAAAGTTTTCACAGAAATTAAAAAAATTTTCCTTAACATTAAAAAAATGCTCTTTATTTTTGAAATGAATTTTTTCTCTAAGTATTCTTCTCATATTTTTATCTTTAATTCTTCAATGTGAATTTAATTCTATCTTTTATATTTAAGATTATTTTTTCCACAATCCAGGAACAGTTATACAATGGTTGAAAACAATAGTAATTTCATTGTTCCATTAGACTTCAATTTATAAGTTAAAGTATGAAGGAAACAAAATTATCTGTGTTTTTATGCTACTTTTTAAAGCTGTGTATTAATTTTTTTAATTTTCCAGAAGTAAATAAGGGGTTACTATTGAGATATATTTACTATAATAATATACTGTTTTCAAAAATGTTTTCCTCTCACACAAAGATGTGTGTGCTCAGTTGCTAAGTTGTGTCTGACTCTTTGCAACCCCATGGACAGTAGTGATAAATCCCCATTAATATATAATTCATCAAAAAAGGACAGTGAATGGTGTAGAGTAATTTGGTAAATGGTTAATAGGTGAGCCAAAGTATCGCAATACCTGCCTTAAGATTAGAAATAGACTTCTGTGCTTCATTTTATGAAATGGTCTCCAATGTGAAGACAGTATTGAGAAAACCCAAATAAATCTGTTCTGAAAATTTAAGGGCTGGTGAATATGGAAAAATATATATGTCATTGTTACACAAGTCACCTTTGTTACATATCACACATTTTATTACAAACAGTTTACATAAAATACGATTAAGCGATTTGTGAACCAGACACTTAGCAGAGACATTACTTTGCCGACTAAGGTCTGTCTAGTCAATGCTATGGTTTTTCCTGTGGTCATGTATGGATGTGAGAGTTGGACTGTGAAGAAGGCTGAGCACCGAAGAACTGATGCTTTTGAACTGTAGTCTTAGAGAAGACTCTTGAGAGTTCTTTGGACTGCAGGGAGATCCAACCAGTCCATTCTGAAGGAGATCAGCCCTGAGATTTCTTTGGAAAGAATGATGCTAAAGCTGAAACTCCAGTACTTTGGCCACCTCATGAGAAGAGTTGACTCATTGGAAAAGACTCTGATGCTGGGAGGGATTGGGGGCAGGAGAAGAAGGGGTCGACTGAGGATGAGATGGCTGGATGGCATCGCGGACTCGATGGACATGAGTCTGAGTGAACTCCAGGAGTTGGTGATGTACAGGGAGGCTTGGTGTGCTGCGATTCATAGGGTCACAAAGAGGAAGACACGCTTGAGTGACTGAACTGAATTGAACTGAGGTGAATTACTTATTTGGGTGTCTGACAATTATAGCAGTTTTTTCTACTGGGATTCAGCATATGTCCTTATCAAAGCAGGTTTGCAATAGAGCAGTATATTTTTATATGCAGCCCACACACTAATTAGCACATCTTAATCTAGCTTTAAAGAAAACTGTAAGTAGCATATGGCTTAAAACATTTTATTGTTAACAACTAAACTGTATGCCTTACCATAAGATGAAAATTAAATCTTTCTTTGCTTTGATTGAGCTGTGCTCCCTGACTTTTTATTTTCATCAGATAATTAAATAAACAAGATGAAACAAGTTACTTAATTTTGTTAGAAATTAGAGGTAATTTAGGTTTGAGAAACTACTTTTCTAAGTATCAGAATGCTTTCCTCATGTCAACTCTCCTGAACTTGCTAGTACCAAATTTATTTTATTTCTGACATTTAGATCAAATATATATTTTACTGAATATGTTTATAGTAAATGAATGTATCTATGTTTAGATTTTATTTCAAAAATCTATTTGATATTTTAGGATTGTTTCACTTTTAAAATAATCATCAAATATGAAGAATAGCCTGCAATAAGCTTTATTTTATAGCATGCTTCCCTGGTGGCTCAGCTGGTAAAGAAACTGCCTAAAATGCAGGAGACCTGAGTTCAATCCCTGGGTCAGGAAGATTCCTGGAGAAGAGAATGGCAATCCACTCTAGTGTCCTTGCCTGGAGAATTCCATTGACAGTGGAGCCTGGTAGGTTACAGTCCATGGGGTTGCAAAGAGTCAGACACAACTGAGTAACTAATGCTTTAGGGTTTGTTTTTTTTGTTTTTTTTTTTTGACAAACAAACAAAAAATTCAAAATAGCAATTTTATATGTTGGTATTAGATAAATATATTCATGCATTGAGGGTCGGAAGTCACTGAGAGAACATGCTGATGCAGGTATGATGGATGACTTAAGAAAAACAAGCTGTACAGAGAGCCAATCATGAAACCATATAAATCTTTTTTCCCTTGGTCTCCCTCCAATTTCCTAATTTTCCATGCTCTGCTGAGGTTACTGCT
This sequence comes from Oreotragus oreotragus, assembly GCA_006410675.1. Taxonomy (NCBI): domain Eukaryota; kingdom Metazoa; phylum Chordata; class Mammalia; order Artiodactyla; family Bovidae; genus Oreotragus; species Oreotragus oreotragus. Next base: position 1,517,692 of record SJYX01023020.1, on the reverse strand, counting down.
TCTTTATTCTATCACCTTCTGTTCAGGCCATGGAGAGAGCTGACTTACTCCCTTTTCCAAATTTGGAGGGTAGTGATGGGCAATCCAGTTGTTTCAGATGGAAGTGTTTATAAAGAAAAAAATCAACTTCTCATTTACTAATGTTGATCACTAATCCTTACATTATTAAAGAAAAAGTCTCCTTCACACTGGAACTGAAGATGCTACAAAAAAGAATGTATGCCATACTTTCCCTTTGGTAAAATAATTCAAATAATAGCAAAAGAGAGTGACGCTCCTTACTTTCTTTTCAAATACAGAAGTCAGGAGTATAATGCTACTGTGTTCTCCACACGAGGCTGTATTTAGCTGTACAGGTGTGCCTTCTGTGGACACAAATGATTTTAGGTGATAATGAATCTTAAGGAATTTCCAATTGCATCTGCATAAGTAGTCCACCATAGTCTTTGTCTGGACACCAATAGATTATCTGCACTCTCACTCTTATACCATTACCTTGAAAGTTTGAAGTCTTCTGATTAAGGTTAAGGGAGAGGCACTGATATGCCACAATGTGGTGTTGGAGAAGACACTTGAGAGTCCCTTGGACATCAAGGAGATCCAACCAGTCCATTAGAAAGGAGATCAGTCCTGAATATTCATTGGAAGAACTGATGCTGAAGCTGAAACTCCAATATTTTGGTGTGAAGAACTGACTCATTGGAAAAGACCTTGATGCTGGGAAAGATTGAAGGTGGGAGGAGATGGAGATGACAGAGGATGAGATGGTTGGATGGCATCACTGACTCGATGGACATGAGTTTGAGTAAACTCCAGGNGAACTGATGCTGAAGCTGAAACTCCAATATTTTGGTGTGAAGAACTGACTCATTGGAAAAGACCTTGATGCTGGGAAAGATTGAAGGTGGGAGGAGATGGAGATGACAGAGGATGAGATGGTTGGATGGCATCACTGACTCGATGGACATGAGTTTGAGTAAACTCCAGGAGTTGGTGATGGATGGACAAGGAGGCCTTGTGTGCTGCAGTTCATGGGGTTGCAAAGAGTCAGACACAGCTGAGCAGCTGAACTGAATTGAACTGATTCCATTAAAACAGCACAAATGACCCAAATTCTCACAAGCTTGGAGAATATGATATTTATGCTTTTCCCTCATCCTCTTGCTCTCGCCACTAAACATAGTTTGCTAATCTTTTTGCTGTCCAGTGATTAGGTAAGTTCTATTTTTCCCTTTAATTCTCTAAGGGAAATGTTGCAATGCAATATCTTATCAGTTACATATGGTGGGACTTTATATACTGGCAATACATATTGTGTTTTCTTCTAATAAACCACTAACATATATCTACTTATTGCCTAGATCATGAGTCTACTGAAAAGATTTTTCCTGTGTCCATCTATATGAAACAGAGTGTTTTTCTTTGTGGTCCTATGCCAAGCTGTTAGAGCCATAAACTAATAAAGATAGACTCTTATTAGGTAAAGTTTTTCAAGTCTTCATCCTTAATGCTAACACCAAAATGGGAGATTAGTAAGCAACCCAAGATCTTCTCCTGCAGTAAGTATCATAAAGGAAGGATTTCTATTACCAGAAACAAAAGACTATTTAAATCACTTCTATTGAAAACAATGAGGAATGCTAAATAAAATATTTTCTAAATTCTTTAAGTATATTTTTAAAATATCCTGCATTTATTAATGCAGGATAAAAATAAACTATTTGTCAAAAAAGAAGAAAAGTATAAGCATGGAGATTGTGTGGAGAGATCTGAATGATAAACTGAATGATATCTGTTGAATAGGCTGTCTTGAACTTAATATGATTTCTACATGAGAAAAGGAGATGGCATAAAGGTTGTGCAACTTCCCAAAGAGTTTAGTTTAATAGAAGACTACAGCATATTAAAACAGGATCTTAATGCATGTTTTCAAGACAATGATAAAAGACAAGCAAACCTGATCTCTGACACCCAAACATAATTTTGCCCTGTCACTGAGAAAAACAGTGGCCATAAAAGGGAAGGAAAAAGGATTCTGAAACGCTGTGGACATAACTGGCTCTGCTACATATTAGCAATTTTGATTTCCCTCACCAGGGAGGTCCAGGTGATCTTAAACTGTGATCTGGGTTGAGGACCCAACTGAATTGGCAGTGCCAAGCTGTTTAGTGGAAGCAAGTAAAAATCCACTCTGGAGGAAAGTAATTCTGACATAAGTTTTGAATTATTGTTCAAAGGTAATAAGTGTACTGCAACAGCAAAGTGATATATCATACATGGAAACAAAGTGCCAGAAATCAAGATAACCAGAAATGTTACAGGGAAAGACTTCAGTCTTTAGGTACTTTAGGTACTACAGTTATCAGTCAGTTACATCTTATAAACTATTACATTGAATATGGCAAAAGAAGCAAAATGAAAACTTCAAAATATCAATAAGGAATCTGACAGGATAAAAGCCAATAGTAGAAAGACAAAGAATCAGATAGACCTTCTAGAAATAAAAAATGCAATTTTCAAAATGAAACATTTAAAAATTGGATTTAACAAGGGGTTAGATGCAATTGAAGAAGAGAATTCATACTAGAGTTTACATCAGAAGAAAGGTAGTGCAAAAAAATAGAATTTAGTTTTAATGGACATTCCAAAAAATGAAACAGATATCAAGGAAAGAGTTAATAGTAGAAATTATAATGGTTGAGTTTTTCCATGACTATTAAAAAAAAAAAAACAACAGCCTGAGAAATCAAGTTAATCTCAAAAAGAAAAGTAAAAATAAACCCACATGTGATTATATTGTAATAAAAATTATAAAACCCAGAGCTAAAGAGAAAATCTTGAAAACAGGCAGGAAAAAAAGATTATCTTCAAGGGATACACAGCAGACTGATTCTCAAGATCAACAAAAAAGTGAGTAAAAAGAATTAAATACTCAAAAACAAATTAACTATCAATCTGAATTACTTTACTCTAGAAAGGTACCATTCACAAATTAAAGCAAAATAGAAAATTCAACAAGAAAATCTGAGATTTCACCACAAAGAAAGCACCTTAGGAATAAACGCTGATTGTCTAAAAAATGATTTTAAACAACATTTACGATAAAAAATTAAAATAAAAAAATAAATAATCCACATGCAAAATAATGAAACTGAACTTCTATCTTATACTACATACAACAAGTAACTCAAAATGAATCAGAGACCCAGATATGAGAGGAAAGGAAATACAATGGAGCAAAGACATTCTTTTCAAAAAATTGTGTCGGAAAAACTGAACATACAGATGCAAAAAGAAAAGAAATCTAGATACAGATATTATAACCATCACAAAAAAGTAAATAAAAATGTATCATGGCCTAAATGTAAACTACAAAACTATGAACCCCTTAGAAGATAATATTGGAGGATATATCTATATGAAATTGCAAAAGACAATGCCAGGAGAATAAAAAGAAAAGTCATAGATTGGGAGAAAACATTTGCAAAAAACACATCTGGTAAAAGACTGGTGTCTAAAACATACAAAGAAATCTTAAAACTCAACAGTAAGAAAACAACCAATCTAATTAAAAATAAAAGGATATGAGTGGATATCACTCCAAAGAAGATATATATTAATAGAAGGGAAATACACATAAATGATTAGGGAATCACAAATTAAAGCAATTAGATATCACTGAACACCTATTGTGATAAATTGCTTCAGTTGTGTCAGACTCTTTGCAACCACGTGGACTGTAGCCCACCAGGTTCCTCTGTCCATGGGATTTTCCAGGTAAGAATACTAGAGTGGGTTGCCATTATCTTCTCCTGGGGATATTCTCAACCCAAGGATCAAACCCTAGTGTCTTATGTCTCCTGCATTGGCAGGTGGGTTCTTTACCACTAGCACCATCTGAGAAGCCCAAACACCTGTTAGAAAGGCCAAAATCCTAAAAAGAAAACAGACTCTATATGATTTTAATACTTGTAGAACGTGAAATTTCTGCACCTGGTCTTATGTTTCCAGATATGTTCCATGTCTCCTAGTTTATAGTCTATGGGAACCTGAATAGAATTTGTATCCTACAGTTGTGTGAAAATAGTATAAATCTTAATTATGTCATATTAGATCATAATGCTTTTCAGATTTACAATATTCTTCTACTTGTCCATACATTCATTCTATTATTTTCTGAGTGTTTGATATTGAAACTCAAACTAAAGATCTTAATTTTTCTATTTAAAACACACAATCGTAATATATAGTGGAAATATATGTAACGTTGTTCTGTATTTTCCAAGTCTCCAGAAAATATGCTATCATATTTTCATAATTTAAAAAATAAAAAGAAAAGATAGAAAAGGTTAAAATCCAAAAACACTGACCATGCCAAGTGCTGTCAGGATTTTAATTAACAGGAGCTCTCATTCTCTGATGGTGGTAATGCAAAAGGTACAGATACTTTGTTAAACAGAATGGTAGTTTATGACTAAATATACTCTTATCATACAATCATGATCATTGCTATTTATCTAAATGAATTGGAAACATATACACACAAAAACCTGCCCCATGGATGTTTATAGAAGCTTTATTCAAATTGCTCATTCTTAAAAGTGATCAGCATGTTTTTAGTAGGTGAAAGGATAAACCGTGATACACCAAGACACTGGAGTATTATTCAGCACTAAAAGGAATGAGCTATCAAGTCATAAAAATATGTGGAGGAAACTTAAATGCATATTACTAAGTCAGAGAAATCAATTTGAAAAGACTACATACCTCTTGATTCCAACTATATGACATTTTGGAAAAGGCAAAACTATGGAAACAATAAAATAATCAGTGGCTGCTTGGGGTTACAGTGGAGAAAAAAATTAACTATCAGAGAACAGAGAATTTTTAAGACGGTGAAATTATTCTATATCAGTGGTATAATGTCACTATACATTTGTACAAACACATAAAATCTACAAAACCAAGAGTGAGCCCATATAAACTATGGACTTCATATGATAATGATTCATCAGTATAGATTAGTTAATTACAACAAGTGTATCAACAGTGAGGGATATCAATACTGAGGGAGACTGTGCATCTGCTAGACTAGGAATATATGGAAGGGGATATAGAAACTTTCTGTACTTTCTGCTCAATTTTATTGTGAACCTAAAGCTTCTCTAAAAAATAAAAAAAAAAAATAATGCTTAAGACTTTTTAAAAAGTAAGAGAACTGACTGTACTCACAACATGGATGAATCTCAAAATAACTGTGTTGAATGGAAGAACTCAAACAAAACAAAAACAAACAACAAAAAAAGAGTACACACAAAGGACTGCATTTATATAAAGCTCTAGAAGAACAAATTAATCTATTAGAGATGAGAGAGGTTGGGAGAAATGCATTCCTAATATGCACTTCATAAACATCTTGCCAGTTTCTTCAATGTGCCTCCAAATTTTAATTAGGATTGCATTTGCCTAGTCCAATTTAAAGAAATGTAGGATTTTAATAATATTGATTACAAGGTTATTTAACTTCCACTCCCAAGTATGGAAAACCTACATCAAACATAATTGTGATGGATCATTGAAAGAATCAGAAATGTAACAAGAAGGGCCACTCCCCCTACTTCTATTCAGAACTTCACTGGAAATCCTAAGCAGTAAAGTAAATCAAGAAAACAATTGGAAATATAAGAAATATATAAAACTGTCATTATTTGCAGATAATATGGTTTTGTTCAGAGGAAAATCCGAAGATCTGCAGATAAATTATTATTATAATAAAGTTAATCATGGATACTAGATACAAAATCGATATAGATATCTATTTGTTTTCTACCCATGAAAAATTTAAAGATACTATTTANAGAAATATATAAAACTGTCATTATTTGCAGATAATATGGTTTTGTTCAGAGGAAAATCCGAAGATCTGCAGATAAATTATTATTATAATAAAGTTAATCATGGATACTAGATACAAAATCGATATAGATATCTATTTGTTTTCTACCCATGAAAAATTTAAAGATACTATTTACAATATTAGAGATTACCTGGAAATAAATCTCATCATGTATGTATGAATGTTCTATGGAAAAAATCATAAAACTTTATTGAGAAACATTTAAAAAGGTCTAATTATATAGACAAACACAGCATGTTTTTGGATTCTAAAATTATTTCCAAACTGATTTATAGATACAATGCAATCATATACTAGTGTTTTTTTTTTTCTTTAAGAAAATATCCAATATTCTTTCTTGAAGAACAACATGGAACATTCACTTTCTTTATCAGCTAAAATATTTAGCATTAAACTATAATAATTAACATACCATAGTGCTGATTTAGGGAAAAATAAATAGAACAGATTAAAAAGTCCATATACAGATACCCAGGGATATGAAAACAACATCCGAAAGAGACCACATTACAAATCAGTGAAGAAAAAACAAATTTTTCAATAAATGAAATGATGAAATTGATTCTCCTTATGTGATAATATGTAACTTGAATAGTGCCTTACATCACAAGCAACAATAAAAACATAAATACCTCTTACAGCTTTCCTCGAGTTTAGAGCTGGCCCATAGTTTTGTTTGTTCTTTTTTTTTAGAGACCACATTACAAATCAGTGAAGAAAAAACAAATTTTTCAATAAATGAAATGATGAAATTGATTCTCCTTATGTGATAATATGTAACTTGAATAGTGCCTTACATCACAAGCAACAATAAAAACATAAATACCTCTTACAGCTTTCCTCGAGTTTAGAGCTGGCCCATAGTTTTGTTTGTTCTTTTTTTTTTTTTTTTCTATTTCAAGGCAATTAACAGACATTGCATTTTTAAACCATTAACAATAGTTAACTAATTATACATTCTGTGGAGAGATAAATCAGTACCCACTTTCATCAGTACCCCATCCCAATCTATCATATATGAAAACTTTAATAATCCTACTACCATTCAATCAGAATGATCCTAAGAATTATCACCCTCAGTCCATTTAGGCTGCTCCAATAAAATGTCACAGATTGGGTGGTTTATGCATGTGTGCTTTGTCCTTGAGTCATGTCTGACTTTTTGTGGCCCAGTGGACTGTAGCCCACCAGGCTTCTCTGTCTATGGGGATTCTCCAGGCAAGAATACTGGAGTGGTTTGCCATGCCCTCCTCCAGGGGATCTTCCTGAGCCAGGGATGGAACCAATGGCTCCTACGTCTCTTGCACTGGGAGATGGGTTCTTTATCAATAGTGAGGGTGACCTATTGGAAGTGGAAATTTATTTCTTATAGTTCTGGAGGTTGGAAGTCCAAGATAAGCTTCAGGTATGATTGGATGAGGACTCTTCCAGGTTGCAGGCTTCTTATATCCTAACATGACAGAAGGTGAGAGGGATCTCTCTGGAGCCTCTTTTACAAAGGCACTAATCCCACAACAAATCCCACTCATAAAGTTTCTGTTTTCATGACCCAGTTGCTTCCCAAAGGCCTCACCTTGGGCATAAACTTATCAGTATATGAATTTAGGAGAATATAACTGCTCAGTTGCTGCTTCCCAATGAACTATCTAGTTCTAGAATTCCATCCTGAAGGTGTATTTTTTAGAGCCACTTTTCTATGTTTTCTCCCAAAGTAAATAAGATCTATGTATTATTAGTTTATTTTGAGAACTGATTCTTACATAGAAGAATGAGATACCAGCCAGCATAAAACGAAAAAGAAGGAAGCCAGTTGAAAGGTGGGCAATCAAGCTGGTAACAGCAGTAGGGAAATAAGACTCTACTCTCCACGGGGATTCTCTGAGGAGTGATTTTGAATGTGTCATAATGTTTCTCTCAAGCAGGACTGGGAGATAAAATACAGAGTATTAGGTAAATCTGAACTTCAGATAAACAGCAATTTTAAAATAAATCCAAAATGTTGCATGGAATTTACTTATAGTAAAATTTCCTTTCTTTATACAATTCAAATTTAATTGGTGTCTGATGTTTTTATTTGTTAACCTTGGCAAGCTTGCTTGCAAGAAACACAAAAGATATATATGAGCTTCTGCTCTCAATTGGTCAATGGCTGCTCTTTACAGTGTCAATTCCCTGGAATTTCCAGGCTAAAGAATGAGTTGAAATTATTGAATAGGTTCTTACAGGTATTCCACCAAGAAAAGCCCTAGAGCAGAAAGCAAGAGGCATCTAACATAGCTGAAGTCAAATGCAGTCAAGTACCTTCTGAACATGACTACCTTGGTACTTACAATGGGAACCAAATCCATGTGAACTTGAGCACTAGGTTTTACCATCCATAGACATCTAAAATCCAAACCATTCATTGCAAATGGCATTGTTATGTGGGTCAGATTTCTAGCAAGAGGCAGTTTCTTCTTATGGCCCAGCCAGGTGGCATACTTCTGTGATATGTTCCCAGATACAGCCGTAGAGTTTTCTAGGCCAACTGATTGACTATACAACTTTCCACAGGTCCCAGCTTTATAAAGGGACCTCTGTTTTAACTCTGAGCATCTGGGATTGCTTTCTGAACTCTCAGTGCCTTGTAACCCTGAGATCATAGCTAGATGGTTGTCAGTTTTGCATCACTGCTGACTTCAATTCTCCCTGACTATTATGACTTGGAGTCCGTTTTTTTGTTCTTTCAGCTTAGTGTTTTTCTTATTTCCTGCTATGAAGATTGACCAAGAATTTGTGTATATGTAGGGTTTTCCTGATAGTGAAATTTTTCTACTATCAATTCTGTGTGGTTGAAATGGAAGTGTCCCTTCCATTTTGGCTCAGCCTTGCATACCAATAAAACACTCATGTTTATTCCTAGTTTACCTTGTTGTGATCCAAGACTCCAAGAGAAGTCCTTGAGTTGCCAGGTGAGGCTTTCTTGGAGTAGTTTTGGCAGCAAGAACTGAGACTGTTGTGCCTGTTGGCCCAGCTGCCTGATCCTAGAGCCCAAGTCCATTCCCTCAGTTAGAGCTCCAGCCCTCTCAGTTTTCTCTCAATATTGCAGAGGAGTCTCTAAAGACAGAATAGATCTTTCTTGTCTCTTCTGGCAAGCATGTTTGGGTGCAGTTGCTAAGGATGTTCCCTCCATCTAAAAGTGTCAAAGCAAGGAAATGAAGTGCCTGTCTGTGAGGAAGTTCTAAAAGACAATGAAATATACATTGACTTCTTAGAGAGATAACTTCACATGGGGGCTTTGAAATTTCTTTTATCTGGGTCTTTTACATGCTGCCTTAACTTTAATTTTTTATTCTTTTTTTTTTAAGATCTTATTTTTTTATTTATACTTTGACCCACACTCACAGTAATTCAAGTGCTGGTCCCAGGGAATTACCAATATTTTATCATTATTTTTTGTTTATATTTGTGGCTGCACCAGGCAGCATGTATGATCTTAGTTCCCTTACCGGGGATCAAACCTGTGCCCTTGTATTGGAAGCACAGAGTCTTAACCACTGGACTGCCAGGGATGTGCCCAACTCTCACATTTTTAGAGTACCATTGTTGATACTGTTATGGGCACTTTGGGTAGGTAACTGGATCATTAGATTCTGTAGCGTGATTATGCAAAGACAATAAATTCATCTTGCTAATACCAGTATTCTTTCATGGTATAATACTGGTGATTATCTTGCAAAAATCCTCTCTCTGCCAAAGAATATTGGAGAGGCATAAAAAGCTCTAATAGGGACAAGTATTTCATACTATTCTGTGAAATCATATGTTTGTGTATGTGTGTATGTATGTAGTTAGCACATGTATAAATGAAGTAGAAACAGTCTGTTGAAATGTATTTTATCACTTTGAATTTTCCATGTATGTATCATTTGTTTTAACCTCAGAAATAATTTTTAAAATTCTTAAAGGTACTGTTTTGCATAAACTCCTATTTGACCCAAATTATTGCTGAAATGTAGAAATTCTAAGACTTTGTCATTATACATCATTTACATCATTATACATCCAAAAAAGCTCTAAGAGCCAAGTATCTGAAAAGAAGAAAGGACCTGTTTTCCTCTAGGGCTTGGTCTGGGACCTGTACCAGGAACTTGACTGATGCTAGCAGCTAGAATAATACTTGAAAGAAGATTTGTGGAGAGTACAGGTGATTTTTTAATCTTTATTGTGTCAAAATTGTTAATCACACTTAAGTTTTTCAGTACCAAGGAATGGCAAGCCTTCTGGAACATTAGAGATGAGTGAGAACTAGCAACAGCTTCTTTCTTTTAAAATGTATCATTCACAAAGTTGAGAATATATTATGTCATTTTTCTTTAGTCTCTCTCACACACACAGACACACACACACACACACACACACTCCAGAGGAGGCAAATTAGGTGGCTTTCTCCATATCTCATGCTACAGAAAATAAGACCTGAACTATAGAATTGGAAGTAAGATAAGGTCTAAAAGTTTGGGACTTGGAGTTGGAATTGAAAGAATTGTTAATAAATTAGATATCATTTTAAGGTGAGAAGAAAAATTGAAGTAAATTCTGTGTTTGAGTTTGGGGAAGATACAATCTAGCTATATTTTTGTCCATGTATATCAAAGGAAGGATGTCAGAGGAATTAACAAGCTTAGTTTTGAATAGCTTATATAAAAAATGACTCAGAAATAAAGATATGTACTATAAAAGCAAGAACAAAAATTTAGTCAGGTAGAAGAAATGCTACTCCCATTTGGTCATTCGTCTGAGACTATGTACTCATACTTTAAAATATATATATTAAGATAGATAAATATAAAATGCAATTATGTTGTTCCTACTACAAGTACATTTTTACAAAATGAAAATACCAGTAAATATAAAACCAAAATTGTTAATAACTAAATAATTAAGGTTGTTGTTTAGTCACTAAGTCATGTCTGACCCGTCTGGGACCCCCATAGACTGGAGGCTTCCCTCATAGCTCAGTTGGTAAAGAATCCACCTGAAATGCAGGAGACCCCGGTTCAATTCCTGGGTCAGGAAGATCCACTGGAGAAGGGATAAGCTACTCACTCCAGTACTCTCGGATTTCCCTTGTGGCTCAGCTGGTAAAGAGTCCACATGCAATGTGGGAGATCTGGGTTCGATCCCTGGGTTGGGAAGACCCCCTAGAGAAGGGAAAGGCTACCCACTCTAGTATTCTGGCCTGGATAATTCCAGGGACTCTACAGTCCATGGGGTCGCAAAGAGTCAAACTCAACTGAGTGACTTTCACTTTCTTTCACCTTCAGACTGTAGCCTGCCAGGCTCCATTTCCATGGGATTTCTCAGGCAAGAATACTGGAGTGGATTGCTATTTCCTTCTCCAGGGGATCTTCTCGACCCAGGGTCAAACCCATGTCTCCTGCATTAACAGTTGAATTCTTTACCACTGAGCCAACAAGGAAGCCTTCTATAAATTAATAGTTATAACAGATTTGACTAGTTAATACTAAGCCATACTTATTGAATGTTTAACATAAAACTATATTGATCAAAATGCTTATATATATTTAGTAATTTCGTATACATCTATGATGTAATTAACCTTATCTCCATTTTACAAATAGGGAAACTAAGGTAACAAGATGCTAAGTAATTTGGTCAAAAGTCCATAGACAAGACCTAATGTTTAATGTCTCTCTTCAAAGACAAAACAAATCTAAAAATAACTTCAAAAAAAATCACATTTTTTTTTTTTTGTCTTACTACCTATAGTAGCTTTGGAAGGAACTGCATTTCTATAAAAGATGGACAGTATTATACATATTAAATTCCTAAATGAACAATTCTTTTTAGAATATGGTTTAACTCGTGAAAAATAATATCATAACAATTAGAGAGTAAATGAATAAACTAAAATACTGCCATAAAGGATAAATAATAATTCAAGATCTGGTAACCAAGGGCCACTCATAAGGGACAAACAGCTCTGTCAACATCTACAGTCCCTGGCACATCATTATCTTTGTAAAATATGAAAGTAAAGTTTATAAAGTATATTCAGAGTTGAGGAAATAGTTTAAATTACATTCACAATAGTCTATTTAAGAAAATAGAGGCAAGGTTTATACATTCAAAATCTATTAATGAAAACCCCTGCCACTCACTTCCTATAGGGGAAAAATGCTTAAGATCCATGTGAGTTTCCTATGGTTGCTGTAGCCACAGTTTCAGTGGCTTAAAATAACAGACATCATTGTCTCATGATTCTGCACCAGAAATTCAAAATCAAGCTGTCAGCAGGGCTGCACTCCTTTCAAAGGGCCGAGGGGAGAAGCTTTTGTGCCTCTTTCAGGTTCTGGTTGACAAAAACATTTCTCACAGTTATGTCACTCTAATCTCTGCCTCTGTCTCCACATCCCCTTCCCCTGGGTCTGTGTTTTCATTTCTGTCTCTCATATAAATGCCTGTCATTGGATGTGGGACCCATCAGGACAATGGAGATTGATCTCATCTTGAAATCTCTAGCTTCATTCATCTGCAAAGACTTTTTTTCTAAATGAGGTCACATGCACAGATCCTGTGGACAAATCTTTTTTGGGGGCCACTATCCAAGCCACTGTGATATAGTTTAGAAAGTAGAAGAAGCACAGAAAGCAGTCAAAATAAATCAATGGGAAGATATTGTTATGATACATATGAAGCTATGAGAGTTTCAACATGAAGACTATAATAGGGTAGGCTGAAGAGAATCAAGCAGGAGGGCAGTTTTAGATTCACACTTGCCCAAGTCACCCTAAAAGGAGAAGGTCAGCAATCTCTGCTCTAGTCTTTTGCATATATGTTTCTATTGACAATATGTATGTCTGCTTTATTCATCACACTTTGAATTGACTTATTCTGCTTGCTCACAGACTCTGTTTTCCATTAGGTTGTCTTTTACATGATGTATCATAGCCTGCTGGGAGCCAGCATGGGGAATCCCACCCATGGAAAAGGTCATGAGGAAGGGGGACTGGCAAAAAGCAAAGGCTGAGATCAGGCCTCAGGGGTACCCCTGGATTTTCCTGAGCATCTACGCCCAAAACCAGAGTCTGCCTGCTTTATTGTACTGTGCTTTCCACTATTCTGACATAACAGGAGGCTATCCCCGCCCACCTTTCTCTGGAAAGAGTTAATTTGGAGCCCCAGTTAACAGTCTCCTGCATACAAAAGGAGCGTCTCAGCTCAAACCCCTCTGATGGCTCTCTAACTTGCCTGGCAGTTAGAGCTTTTTATAACTTGTGATTGTTTACAAGCCCCCAGCTGAGAGAGGCACAAAGCTTAAAGCATCTTAAAGATATAGAGCCCTTTTCTAAAAAGCTAAAAATTATATTGGTTATGGGTTTCACTGTTGAGTCAATGACTGCTGCCAGGCCTCCATACTCTTTATCTTTTAGGCACCTGGAGGATATTAATCAATGTAATTGGGATATAGAAAAAGGAATATAGTAGTTTTGATGTTAGCAACACTAGACTTTTGAGTTAGTGAACTTTCTCTTTGTTATAAATCACTGTACTCCTCTTTCCTTGTTATAAATTTTTGTGTCCTTGCTATATAAGAATGTAACCTTAATTAGTGCTTTCTTAAAGTGGCACCAGACTTTAGTAAGAACAACACTTTTAAGGCAAATAAGTTTTCTGGTTGACAGACCCTTATCAGAAAAGGGCCATAAAATGCTAATAGGCCTCCTGGCCAGAAGATGATGTAAATCACCTAAGACTTGTGTATACAGCTAGGTATGCAGAGAGAAAGCCTGGTCTCGATAAGAGTCAGGGCTGCTGACACTGCATAATTTTGTATTATCCATTGATTTCTATGTACAACCAAAAGTATAAAAAGCTTTTCTGGACAATAAAGGAGGGGAAATTTCCTGGAAAGAGTGGTTCCCCCATGTCTTCTTTTCTTTCTTACTCTATTTTCTGGCTGATTCCCATCTGGGGCATAGAGGCTAGCAGTGTTGCCCAGGCTTCTAAGACCCACGCGAGAGGGAGCCCAAGGCGGGGCACCCTCTGCTATTCAAGCGGGCGCCTGTGGCCCTATGTAGACGGTTCAAGTTCCTTGTCTCGAGGCTTTATTGGCTTTCTATGTAAACAAAAGAATACAGCCTCTTTTCTCCTCTAAATTTCCTACTACACTGTTCTTTCCTAATCTCTTTATATTTCTAATTAAATAGTCCTTTCCCAGATGCCGACTCTGTCCCCGCTTCAAGTTCCCTTGATCCACAGGGGCTGGATCCCGGCAATAGTCTGCCCAATCATGCATTTATACATATTATTTTATCCTTTTACTTTTAAGTAGACATTTTTTCTTAGATTCTGAATTTAGATATGAATTAGGGAATCTGATTGTCTCAACTTACCTTGTCAAGTGAGGATGAAGTGGCTAGAAGATATAGGTCAGGTTTTGCCTTTTAATTTAATTAATTAGCTGTGGTTGGGAGTGAAGAGTTGATAACTTTATGCTACAAAGTCTTTCTACTGCAGAAGTAAGATTCGTAGATCAGGAATTAGAATATGGCCAGGGTAGATAACAATGCTTTGATACCCATAGTAAAAAGAAAAGTAATCGGTTCTTTGAACATTATATGAAACCTTAAATTTCTTTATAACAGTACATGAACAGTATTAATAATTTATTTCAGAATGATGAAAATGATATTTTCCACCATAATAATAACTTATATTGCTTTAAAATTTGATAGAGGAAATAAAAAATGGAAGTTCTAATACATGCTCAATTTCAAAATTTTAAATATAAGATAAAATATGTGTATTATAGACCATTAGGAAACTATTCAACATATATTTTTCAAGGATTTGAGCTTATTTATAAAGGAATAATAATAACATCAACAACAACACAAATTTGCTCTCAAGATTATGTCTTAACTTGAAAGTAATATTAAAACACATGCCAGTGCTTACCTTTAGCTTTTAAGGTACAAAAAGAAGATATTTTAATCATTTTCAATAATTTTATTGCTAAAAGTTTGTTTCCAATGCNAAGGAATAATAATAACATCAACAACAACACAAATTTGCTCTCAAGATTATGTCTTAACTTGAAAGTAATATTAAAACACATGCCAGTGCTTACCTTTAGCTTTTAAGGTACAAAAAGAAGATATTTTAATCATTTTCAATAATTTTATTGCTAAAAGTTTGTTTCCAATGCAGTTTTGATAACTGCTTTAATCATTTAGTAAAAAGTTTAAAAAGTTTTATACAGAACATATTGATAAAGATCTAAGAAAAGACACTACAAAAGATATTTAATTCCAAAACTGTATAAAAATCCTTTTGGGGAAAAATATGATATTTCATATGATTTCCTTGCCTTGGAACTTAGGCATATTTTTCCACCACCTTGGTATTTTTCTATCTTTAATATAACTTTAAATTTTCCATTTAATGTTAATGTACTCCAAATCAAATAGCTGGCACGTAGAATGTGCTCAATAAATTCCTGATGAATCACTGTTATTCTCTAACCCTTATCCTAATTATTTTATAAAAATCTGCATCTCATCTCTGTTTCCTAATTTTCTTAACCAACCGTTATTGTTTTTCTTAACTAGTTCCTTTTCATATATTTAAATGTCAAATATTTCTAGAAAATTGGAATAAAGAAAAATATACTGTACTACTAAATGTGGGCCAGTTGAAATTAAAAAAAAAATTTAGTTTGATGCTAATTTTCTATGTAAATTTTTCCCTGTATACCATGGACTCTCTTATTATGACTTTTTCCTCCTCTTTCATAATGGAAAGTATTACACAAAGAACAATTCTATGTCCTTAGTTTTTACCATTAGTTTTTTAAAAACATCTTATGTTATCAGACACTGATAAACAAAATGAAAAATTTTAAACTCTGAATTCCTAAATCTCTTAGAATGTGTGTTATAAAATCAGCTTATACTGGATCATATCAAATAATTGCCACACAATCTGGAAAAAATGGACAGCTTCCATGTAATACCTAACTCTGCCATGCTATTATTAAAATTATTGATTTAACAAAATGGGTATTCTCATTAAGGAGAAAGGAGAATAAGACAGAAAACAAGTATCTGAAAAGGGACTTTTTAGAACTCATTAGTTAAAAAGCACATTGACTCCAGTGGAATAACAATCAGGCTTCTAAGACATGATAAAGATGAGGAACGATTTGTCAGACTTACTGTTCCATGGATTAAATGTACTTTATGACTTTCCAACATCCTCCCCCTTGTTCCAGTCTTTCAAAGTAACCTCCCACTCAATAATTCTTCCTCTCAAATAATTTAGTTGAAATCAAATAGAAAAGTAGATACTAAGGGCTTATTACAAGGCAGATACTGTTCAAGGCAATGGTGTTACATCCTTGCCTTCATGTAGTTTATATTCTAGCATGAGATTATAGGTAATAAACAATTGATTAAATAAATTAGTAAAGTATATACCATCTTAGATAATAGTGCTATTAAAAAATGAGGTCAGAATGAGAAATGAGCCTGTCTGGGTGTTCTCATTCCAAAGGTACATTTTAAGTGAAGTCCTAAAGTAAGTGGGGAAAAAAGCCATGTAGATATTGGAAGAAAGAGAGTTTGGCAAAACAAGGCTGGGGACCAGAAGAATGTGTATTAGGTGAGTGTTTGGTGTTCATGTTAACAACAGGGAACCCAGGACAGCAGGAGAGAAGATGGCGAGGGTGAGTAGAGAGTCTTTCTCAACAGATGAGGTCAGGATGGATGAAGGAGAGCCAGGGCATACAGAGTCCCAGATACCATGAAGAGACTGGTTTTTACTCTGAGAGTAATAGGAGGCTCACGGCATTTTAAGTAGAGAACTGACATTCTATGTTAGGTTTTAATTTACTATTGACAAAGAGGGTGGCCAATAGCATAGCATTCTGGATTCTTATATCAATCGTTTGTTTAATTAAATCTTAGTGTTTCTAGCTCACAAAACTCTCTAAGGTCATTGATAAGACCAACTTTTCGTAAGTGAAATTTTGAGAGTCAGACTGTGGACTCTAGATAATGCTCAATACATTGCTATTTAAGGTATGGTAAATGGGACTTCAGCCTGGGAAATAACTTGGAATTTATTTGAAATGTAACATTTTAGGTGCTATCCTAGACCTTCTGAAATATTCTGAAAAATAGTCTTGATAAGCATCGATATCCCCACGGGATTCTTTGGAACATTACATTTTAGGAGTTCTGCTCTGAAATAGTTATATTCTTTGAAATATCTTGACAGGCATCCAGTTTTTGTGGGAATACAATTTCATTTATCACAAAAATCTCAGAAGCATGCTCACTGGATACTTCAACTGGTTCATGGAGGTATCCCAACACCATACCACACTCTGATCCTCCCATAACAAATTTTTATTTTATTTTATTTTATTTTATTTTTAGAGCTTCCATTTTACTTTATTTTACTTTACAGTACTCTATTGGTTTTGGCATACATTGACATGAATCTGCCACGGGTGGTTTATTTGAGATGTCACAGTCTGTGACAGCCCCACTACAAGTAATTCCTATTCTACAGTCATTAATGCCTCCCTAAAATAATACAAAGGGTAGCCATACATCCATTCTAAGAACCATAGAGCCATCCATTGTCTTGTGTATTTCCTGCCAGGCAAGGAACACAAAGGCTGCCATCTTGGTAGTATAGGTTAATTATGACCAGTTAGTTTTTCTAATCATGCTTGAGGCAGGTAGTAGTATCAGAATAAAACTAGATGTTCTGTCACTCGAGTAGCCCATCAGGAGTAAGACACCCATCACCCAGGTTACCCTATTTAGGTTGCCATGTTCAGCCATTTAAAATGCAGGAAGACCAGATAAACTTGAATTTTTAGGTGAGTAATACCTTGTTTATTATAAGCAAGTCCCAAATATTGCATAGGACATGTTTGAAATACAAACATTCTGTTGTTCATCAGAAAGCCATAGTTAACTCGGCTTTTTGTATCTTATCTGACAACCCTACTATCATCTTTTCTCCAGGACTTTCTAGTTTCTGCAGATGATGTTCTTGGATCTTTCTTCAGTTGGTTCTGGATAGAAAAAGATCACATAAGAGAAGGAAATACTATACATTGTGTGATACTAGTATTCTTCAAAAAAGAGCAACATGGTTTGTTTTCACTCCTTATTTTCTGAGGAGAGCTTAGGGATATGATTAACAATAGAGCTATTTCTGTCAACTCCCAATAAGGCCTTTAACAGAGTGACTAACTCCTATTTTTGGAAAAAGGGTCATTCAAGATCTCCTCAGCACCATGTTTTAGTTGCGATTACTGGAAAATATACTCACATATCCCACTGGAATGTACAATATCTCCCCATATTGAAGCATTCATTATTTTGGAAAATAGCTCCAGTCCTTAATTCAGACTTTTCCTAAATTCATAGTTCATGGTATTTCTATTCAGTAAGATGGCGAGTAAATATTATCATCTTTCTTTTGATTTTCAGGGTGTCTCCAAGCCTTGCTAAAGCTTTCCTCTTAATTGTTTCACATACCTGCCATTAGTCTGCATTGCTTTAGCCATAAACCAGAGTTCTTATTCAGCCAAACAGCCTGAATCTGAAAGTCTATAAAATGATTCCGTTCTAGCTTCTTCAGCACCAGCTTTTGCTCCTCTAATCTGTTACACCCAGCAGCAACAAAAATCATCTCCTGAGAATATCATTTTGATAACATCACTCTTTCACTAAGATTCTGAAGTACACCAGGCCAGATTTTGAAGTAAAGGAGTATAACTCTGAACTATGATAAGCTTTGTAAATTGTGTCTGCTCTACTAAAATGCCTTTTTTGTGTGCAGTCTGGAAGGATCTTTTGATCAATTATTGGTCATCAAGAACTATTAGCCAGTCAAAAGGCTTCCACTAAGAATCAATAATCAGCTTCATAAGCACTGCAAGTACTACAAGTACCTATTAGAAACAGCTTCATAAGGAAAATGCAAGTTACCTTTTCCAAAGTGCTTTTGAACAATACCTGCAAGATACAGTCACAATGTGAGCCTTTGTTGTTCTGTCAAGGGTAAAGGATGGTTCTGTCATTAACAATCAAATCGTTTTCCATGTACCTAAAAGAAAATCTATCATCAGGTAGTATTCCAGTGCTATCTTTTCACTCTTACTGAAAAGAAGGCAACTATAAGCCAGTTCTGATTGCATGCATATCTTCAAGATATTGGTAGAGAATTATCCATAATAATATTACCTGGGTAAGGAAAATATTTACTTTAAATGGCTGCTGCTTTCTATAATTAAACATGATACTAGATAGTTCATACGTAAAATATTCAGAAATGATTCACCTAGTGAGGACACTAGGAGAACAACATGCAACCCACTCTAGTGTTCTTACCTGGGGAATCTCATGGAGAGAGGCATCTGGTGGGCTACAATTCATGGTTTTGCCAGAGTCAGACACAACTTAGCAACTAAACCAGCACTACCAGTGAGAACACTGGTGGACTGAGTTATTCTGTATAAGTGATTTTTCAAACAATAGAAACTGACTGACTTAAGTCCCAAATAGTTTGTATATGATAATGTATAAGTATGGGGTTTGCTCTAAAATATATTGGGATGCATCCCTGCTTTACTACAATTAATATACATAGTTTTGTATTTCTGGCATTTTCATGACTTGAGATTATAAATGTAAGTCTCAATTATTATGTCCTGTGAAAATATATAAATCATCACAGAGTCTATATACCATTGTATAAGACTATGAGTCCCTTCACTAAAAGTTGACTCACTGGCATTACTTTTTGGTATTTGAAACAGCTTTTTACTTTTCCCCAGTCTTCTCTATTTTTTTTTCCCAGCTTTTATTCATTTTGTTAAAACATCTACCTCTGGAACTTTTACCATAATACTTTTTACCTCACCATTATACATGTCAAGTGAATAAATTCTGATTCTAATTTTTGGCCTGAGGCGATAACTAGTGAGTAAGTTTGTACAATAATTGA
The DNA here is from genome assembly GCA_006410675.1 of Oreotragus oreotragus. Lineage (NCBI taxonomy): Eukaryota > Metazoa > Chordata > Mammalia > Artiodactyla > Bovidae > Oreotragus > Oreotragus oreotragus. Next base: position 1,497,738 of record SJYX01023020.1, on the reverse strand, counting down.
ATTCATAATGCTCTCAGATGGTTTTGGAGGGGATGTAAAAAAGGCTTATCTGTGTTAGTCAGGAAAATCTGTCTAGTCTAGATGCTTCCTTAAAATGAGGAACTGTTTTCAGCTACAATATGTAAAGTCAACTTGAAGGTCATCACTCCTGTTCTTACAACAACAACAGAAAAGCTGACAAACTATAAATCAACTGCTTTTCTTGGATTTATCAAACTGTCAAACTGTCATCCCAAAATCTGGAGTGTCAGGTGAATACAGAGACTGACAACTGAGATCTGCTTCCCTGGAAAAGCCGCTGATAAAGTAGCTTAAATGGTGGAAATACTTAAATGCTAATTTTGACAATTTGCTGAAGGCTGAGTCTGGACTAGTCTGTAGTGCAGAAGAATTGACACTTTTGAACTGTGGTGTTGGAAAAGACTCTTGTGAGTCCCTTGGACTGCAAGGAGATCCAACCAGTCCANTAAAGTAGCTTAAATGGTGGAAATACTTAAATGCTAATTTTGACAATTTGCTGAAGGCTGAGTCTGGACTAGTCTGTAGTGCAGAAGAATTGACACTTTTGAACTGTGGTGTTGGAAAAGACTCTTGTGAGTCCCTTGGACTGCAAGGAGATCCAACCAGTCCATCCAAAAGGAAATCAGTCCTGAAATTTCATTGGAAGGACTGATTTTGAAGCTGAAACTCCAATATTTTGGCCATCTGATAAGAAGAGCTGACTCATGTGAAAAGACCCTGATGCTGGGAAAGATTGAAGGAAGAAGGAGAAGGGGACGACAGAGGATGAGATGGTTGGATAGCATTACCAACTCAATGGACAGGAGTTTGAGTAAGCTTTGGGTGTTGGTGATGGACAGGGAGGCCTGCCTTGCTGCAGTCCATAGGTTTGCAGAGTCAGACAAGACTGAGCAACTGAACTAAACTAAGTCTGGACTAGTATGAAAATGAGAAAATCCTGGGGGCCTCAGTTTTAGGGGGACCTGCACTTATTCATGAGTCCTATCTCCAGGAATCCCATCAAGTCTTGAAAAATATCCTTATATTTCTAGAAAGGGTGGGACACCACTTTAAAATATACCCAGAGCATTATCCATAACAAAGCTCTACTATTCAGGGGAAAAGTTTCCATCAAAATCTTGTTTATCTGGAAACAAGTGATGTCAGTAAGAAGAAAGGCAACATGAGTAGCACACAGCACTGTACTCTAGTAGATACAATTGTTTTTCACAGGTGAAATGGTTGACAATCCTGCTGCAGATATATAGATGTACTAGAAGTGCAGACTCAAGGAAATGGGTGGGAGATTAAGGGAGCCAGGTACTCAGTATTGGTGTAGGAAATTTTAGATAAGTAAAGGTAGTAGGCTAGAATGATCCATATGGTAGTAAGAGTTAATTCTTAGGTAGGTTGATAAGAAGTCCAGGAGGGGACAAGAGGGAAAGGGGTCTGGAGCTCTCAAGGAAAAGGACAAATTTTTTTTTTCTACATTGCTTTGTCTTAGTCACATAACCTTATTTTCTTTAAGCCCAGAGCTAATGATTATACAACAAAACAACTCATCTTGCTCAAGGGTATGTTTTTCCTTAAGCTCTGTACTAATGATTATATAACAACAATGTATCTTGCTGGAGGAGGACAAGTTTCTCCTTCTTTTTTTTTTTTTTTTCCATTTTACTTTATTTTACTTTACAGTACTCTATTGGTTTTGGCATACATTGACATGAATCTGCCACAGGTGTACACGAACTCCCAAACATGAACCCCCCTCAGTATTACTCAGCCATTAAAAAGAATACATTTGAATCAGTTCTAATAAAATGGATGAAACTGGAACCGATTATACAGAGTGAAGTAAGCCAGAAAGAAAAACACCAATACAGTATACTAACACATATATATGGAATTTAGAAAGATGGTAATGAGGACCCTGTATGCAAGACAGCAAAAGAGACACAGATGTGCAGAGCAGACTTTTGGACTCTGAGGGAAAGGGAGAGGGAGAGGAAGAGGGAGAGGGAGAGGGTGGGATGATTTGGGAGAATAGCATTGAAATACGTATACTATCATGTAAGAAATGAATCGCCAGTCTATGTTCAAGTTTCTCCTTCTTAACAAGAACCTTCTGACTAATCTTATTATCTTAAGACTTTGTTGTGAGAATGGGTCTGGTAAATGTATATAAGGCATTGATAAGACTAGGGATCAGGGGCACTCTCCATCCCTCTTCTAATAGCAATTAATTCTGTCATAAAAACAAGGAAATTCTGAAAAACTGTTTCAGTCAGGAGAAGCCTAAGGAAATATGACTAAACTAACTAAATGTAATATGGTGTTTTGGATGGGATCCTATAAAAGAAAAAGAAAATTGAAAAAAAAAAAAAA
>SJYX01023020.1:1402215-1488009 GCA_006410675.1 Oreotragus oreotragus | reverse complement strand
ATTAACTAAATTGCTTTTTTTTTTTTTTTTTTTCCTATTCATTGTTTCTGGGTGCTTACCCAGCTACCTTTGGAAAGACAAGTCCCAAAGAAAGCAGGACAATTGTGTAGCTCAATGAGTGGTGAGAATAAATAACTCCCACTGAATCGTTTTACACAGCATCATTACACATCTCTAATTTGGCTAAAGGAGAAGAGGGGAAAAAATCCATTTTGGATATCTAATTTTCTCCACTCTTATTTTGCTCAAAGTGTTCTGTTTGTTTTACCTAAAATATAGGCATCAATATATTCAGATATCTTAGCAAATCATTTTGATATATTTTAATGAACTTTGCTTTTAAAAATGGTCATAAACCTTATAAACTCTGTTTCCTTAATTTGGACTCAAATACACTGAGAGTTTTCAAGAGAACTGTACACATTTTCTAAGATAATTATCAATATTAATGAATTCTAGTGCTAATATTAAATGTTGACTTTGAGAAACAGAATGCTTGTTGTGGTGAGAGATTATGAATGTCTTGGTTTTCTCTCACATGCATATAGGGCTTTTCTAAACATTAAAATACACCTTCATTAAAAAACAGTAAACAACTTATGTTATAGTTAAATTGAGCAGTTAAATACAAATTTAGTGACTGCTGATAAGTAAACTTACTTGAGAACTAGGCTTTAGAGTTAATCCAGAGTAACTCATTTAAAATATTGTAAAAGGATAACATAATCATAGGAAGAAACAACACACTTTATTAGATATGCTATTAGGTACAGTCATGCCATTCTCTATTTTCTATTATCATAACTGAATTTTAATATGAACATATATAATAGTCATAAAATATTAAATGATAATAGTACAAAATGGTTTGATGGCATCACTGACTCGGTAGACATGAGTTTAAGCCAGCTCTGGGAGATGGAGAAGGACAGGGAAGCCTGGCATTCTGCAGTGCACAGGTTTGCAAAGAGTCAGACATGACTGAGTGGCTGAACAACAACGACAACGATAGTAACATCATCCCTTGGGAGACAGAGTGTCACATGAATATGACTGGAAAGAGGACAGTGATAAGGCTTTCTTTTGAGTAATATTAAGGGCAGAGACTTAGAAACACTCAAGGAGATTGTGAGGGACAGGGAAACCTGGCATGCTGCAGTCCATGTGGTTGCAACGAGTTGGAGAAGGGATAGGCTACTACTCCAGTATTCTTGGGCTTCACTGGTGGCTCAAATGGTAAAGGATCCACCTGCAATGTGGGAGACATGGGTTTGATCCCTGAGTTTGGAAGATTCCCTGGTGGAGGGCTTGGCAACTCCTCTAGTATTCTTGTCTAGAGAATCCCCAAGGACAGAGGAACCTGGTGGGCTGCTGTCCATGGGGTTGTAATGAGTTGAATAAGACTGAGGGTCTAAGCACAGCACAGCATGTTTATGTTCAAGTACAGTTTGCTTTGTTTGTTTTGTTTTAATTTTTTTGTTTGTTTTGCTTTTTACTTTACAATACTGTATTGGTTTTGCCATACATTGACATGAATCTGCCATGGCTATTGAAGACACCCATCAGCTTCAAGTCACAAAGGTGGTCTAGCTGAAAACTGATCACCTAATTCTCTATCAATTTCCAATGAAAGTTTCTTACATTCCTCCTTCACGCAATCATTATTAAGTTCTCCCTTATTTTAGTTCCAAAGTAGCATAAATACTCACTAATTACATTTTGACAATGAATTAGTCATTGACAATGAATCAATGTATTAGTTGCTTATTTAAAATATTTTACTGTTAAATAGATTTTTATTTCTCTTGGCTAAAATCATTTGTATATTTTGGGTTGAATCATAATTTCTTCCTCTAAAATTTATGGAAGTATTTTATACATTCAATGGATTTTTAATTTGTAACAGATATTTTAGAAACAAAGTTTAAAAAGTGAAAGGTGTCATCACTTTAGCACAAAACAGTAAAACAATTAACTTAAGTTGCCAAGGAAAATGTGTGTTCATGCTAAGCAGTCTTGGGAGAAAACAATGCTGTATTCTTGAGGGCAAAATTCCAGAAAAATTAACATAAGTATAACTTTGATGTTTGTAGAATAAATATTCAGTTCCATTCAACATTCAATAAATAAAAAGGCAATTGCACTAATATAATGAACTACTGAAGTCTTCTGTTCATAAAATTCAAAATTATTGCTTCGTATACAATGCCCCAGGTACACATTGAAATTCATTGCACTATTTGTTATAACCTGCTCCAACCATGAGGTTCCTAATTATTCCATGAACATATTAGTTGGGAGGCACACTCCTGCTTTGGCATCTTTATTTAGATGCTCCTTCTTCTACCAAATATCCATTTGATTTACTCTATTACTTCCCTCAGGAATTTACTGATATTAACTTCTAAAGTAAAACCCATGAAGACCATCAGTTATTTCAACTTGTACCTGCCTCACCCTGCCTAACATTCCTAATCCTCTTTTCCTGTTCTATGTTTTATTTTTCAATAGAATGTATCACTATGTAACATACTATATACCTAACAATTAACTTATCCTATAACTTTTACAAAAAGACTAACTGTGGATAATAATGTCTATTGTTTAATACCTGTCTTCCCCATTGGAATGTAATCTCACTGAGAGTAGAAATCATTGTCTTTTTATTAATTCACATAGTTCAAGTATTCAATAAATATTTGTTGACTAAATGAATGAGCAGACTACTCAGAATAATGGGCAACTAAATTTTGTTTACCTATACTTATCAATCCATCTCTATTGTTTAGGATCTAATATGTAATAGAATAAACACTGAGATTAAAGAGAAAGTTTAATATAGAATCCCAGATAACAACAGACAAAAGTATATTTGTTTAACTTGATTCTGAAAATGAATTTATATTTCCAAGTAAACAATAAATTGAATACCTATTTTTATTTATTCCCTTGTGATACTCAAGTTGAGAGAAAAAAAAAAAAACTCTCCTCCTTGCCAAAAATGTATGAGAATATAAGAACACATAAGTAATATTTGAAGCAATGATAATGACATAAAGAAATTAGCAGAAAAAAAAAATAACTGAACACCAAACCAGAACAAATGAATTTTAATATGAAGTAACTTTAGTCTCTTCATAGAAGCTCCCTTGTAGCCAGGGCTTTGTTCCTGTTAACTGGGGAAATAATAATATTGAAGCATTGGCATATATGCATATCATGTGTCAAACACACAGCTAGTGAGAAGCTACTGCATAGCACAGGGAGTTCAGCTTTGTGCTCTATGATTCTAGAGGGGGTGGATGGGGGTAAAAGGCTTATGAGACAGGGGATATATGTTTACATACAGTTTATTCACATTGTTGTACACCAGAAACTAATCACACTTCAATTTAAAAATAATACTGAAGCATTATTTATAAACATGAAGGCAATAATCACAAAAAATAACGAAAACTGATAAGAATCTTTCTATCCAGGGAGTGAAAATAGAGTGGAATGGACAAAACTCATAAATATTATTCAAATTTTAAAATCATTCTATATTTTATTTGGTAAAATAGTAAAAATGAAACTGTTAAGGCAGAACAAAAGAGCAAATACTATACTTTTAAGATTCAGTTCAGTTCAGTCGTTTGTCGTGTCTGACTCTTTGCAACCCCATGAATCACAGCATGCCAGGCCTCCCTGTCCATCACCATCTCCCAGAGTTCACTCAAACTCATGTTCATCGAGTCCGTGATGCCATCCAGCCATCTCATCCTCTGTCATCCCCTTCTCCTCCTGCCCAGCATCAGAGTCTTTTCCAATGAATCAACTCTTTGCATGAGGTGGCCAAAGTATTGGAGTTTCAGCTTCAGCATCAGTCTTTTCAATGAACACCCAGGACTGATCTACTTTAGAATGGACTTGTTGGATCTTTGCAGTTCAAGGGACTCTCAAGAGTCTCCAACACCACAGTTCAAAAGCATCAATTCTTCGGTGCTCAGCTTTCTTCACAGTCCAACTTTCACATCCGTACATGAATACTATAAAAACCATGGCCTTGACTAGACGGACCTTTGTTAGCAAAGTAATATCTATGCTTTTCAATATGTTATCTAGGTTGGTCATAACTTTCCTTCCAAGGAGTAAGCGTCTTTTAATTTCATGGCTGCAATCATCATATGCAATGATTTTGGATCCCCCCAAAATAAAGTCTGACCCTTTTCCACTGTTTCCCCATCTATTTCCCAGGAAGTGATGGGACCAGATGTCATAATCTTAGTTTTCTGAATGTTGAGCTTTAAGCAACTTTTCCTCTCCTCTTTTACTTTCATCAAGAGGCTCTTTAGTTTCTCTTCACTTTCTGCTATTAGAGTGGTGTCATCTGCATATCTTAGGTTATTGATATTTCTCCCGGCAATCTTAATTCCAGGTTTTGCTTCTTCTAGCCCAGCATTTCTCATGATGTACTCTGCATATAAGTTAAATAAGCAGGGTGACAATATACAGCCTTGATATTCTCCTTTTCCTATTTGGAACCAGTCTGTTGTTCCATGTCCAGTTCTAACTGTTGCTTCCTGACCTGCATACAGGTTTCTAAAGAGGAAGGTCAGGTGGTCTGTTATTCCCATCTTTTTCAGAATTTTCCAGTTTATTGTGATCCACACAGTCAAAGGCTTTGGCATAATCAATAAAGCAGAAATAGTTGCTTTTCTGGAACTCTCTCGCTTTTTCCATGATCCAGCGGATGTTGGCAATTTGATCTCCGGTTCTTCTGCCTTTTCTAAAATCAGCCTGAACATCTGGAAGTTCATAGTTCCTATACTTCTGAAGCCTGGCTTGGAGAATTTTGAGCATTAATTTACTAGCATGTGAGATGAGTGCAATTGTGTGGTAGTTTGAGCATTCTTTGGCATTGCCTTTCTCTGGGATTGGAATGAAAACTGACCTTTTCCAGTCCTGTGGCCACTGCTGAGTTGTCCAAATTTGCTGGCATATTGAGTGCAGCCCTTTCACAGCATAGGACTATAATAAATTTCAAGATTTTCTTTAAGTAATTTTTACAATATTTGTTCATTAGCACCAGTAGCATAAGTCATTGAACTAGTAGTTAATTTTTTTTTAAACTGGAAACAAGATTCCTTCCGTTTTTTTTTTATTTTTTATTCCACAATAATAAAACTCTCAACTGTAATTGACTCCAATGATGACCTAATCATTTGAATATGCTTTGGTATAATTATATTTCCATTTCATTATTTACATTGATGGCCACAAGTATGTCTATGATATTTAGTTGCTGATAATAATGATCATATAGCATAGTTTTCATGGTTTTCTCCAACTTATGTTAAAAAATACTCCTATTTTTATAATTGATCACTTTCTTTTTGTTAGCAGTACATTACTTTTCCAGTATAGTTATCAGTTGTGTGGTTTATTATAATGGCAAATGCTCAATTGGTGACTCTTTTTGAAGACTCTGGTGAATAGAGATGGTATTTGCAATGTTCTGGAGATATTTATTTAATATGGGGAGAATTATATATCTAATATTTCAAATTTGATAATTTTTTCTTCCTACATATGACTCAGCGTAGTATTTCATTCCCTTCAGACTTAGTAATGGTAATTCCAGTCACTCAAACTCTTCTTTTCAGACTATTTTCATTAAGGAATGTCTTCCAATTAAGCATTATGGAAAGACCAAACACATTTTCTTTTTTTACAAATATCAGTATGAAACAACACATCTTTGTGCAATCTATAACACATTTTAATTGGATACAAACAATGAAGCATAAATATGCATCAGGATCATGAATATGAGCTGTTCTTGCCTCTAGGGAAGACAAGAATATAGATTGATTCATAAAGTGCAATGTTAATGGACTAACTCCTAGAGGAAAAAATGCATATTATTTTAGTTGTTTTTCAGTGAATTTGGCAAGATTAAATTAGCAAAGTTTAGAGAATGCCTTTGGATCTTTCAGATAAAAAATAGTAGGAATGTACTGTAATTGATATATGTAGTATATTTTGAAATTCCTCTTACAATATTCTTTCTGCTCTGAAACAACTAATTACCTTGTAGGATGATGTTAATATCATCTTCTTTAATAATGTAGCACTAAATTTTCATTGTGAATGNAGTGAATTTGGCAAGATTAAATTAGCAAAGTTTAGAGAATGCCTTTGGATCTTTCAGATAAAAAATAGTAGGAATGTACTGTAATTGATATATGTAGTATATTTTGAAATTCCTCTTACAATATTCTTTCTGCTCTGAAACAACTAATTACCTTGTAGGATGATGTTAATATCATCTTCTTTAATAATGTAGCACTAAATTTTCATTGTGAATGCCAAACAACAGTAAGAAATATGATGATAACTGATTTTTTTTTTTAACCTAAGTAATATACTAGATTTGGTATCTAGGTACAGGAAGAAGAAGCAATAATTCAAAGACTCCTTAGTTGGAATTCCAGGGTCGGCATATTGTTTAGTGCTCTGATTTAAAGGCAGATGCACCAAACTTCCCAAACAGAATTTTGAATAACTTTACTGATATTTCTATTTTTGCACTTATGAAGTGGTATTGTATAGCTTGTTATAGACACCTCAGTTTCTTCTACTTTCTTTCTGAGATTATGAAATACATCCTTAATTTCTTTGAATTCATAAAAATTAAACCAGTGATTTTATGTAATACATGCATATAAAACCTAGGCTAAGGAAGAAAAGTTATTAGGGAATGATATTTTGAAGACTGGTAGTTTATATTAGAGACTTTCTAGTATTTTAATCTTCAAAAATAGCAATATAAATATTATTTACATCCAGATTTCAGTCACAAAATATCTGACAATTGTATTTGAATTTTTCACTTAATATCTTTGAAGATCTCTTCTCAAAGTGAACAAAATCCCATTTAGCCAATCAAACAAACAATTTACTGTCACAAATAAGCTTCACCAATCTATGGCAGTATAGATGATCAGTCATTTGATCTTTCCTAACTATTTTTTATCTTAGCATCTTTGACTTAAATTTTTAGGCTATTTTAGGCTTCTGTTGCTGACTTTTACTCTGTTAAATGTTGTATTGCACCCGAATGTATTATGAACCTTTTGATTTTCTCTCTCTATATATATTTTTTCTTTCTGGAATTATTCTTAGCCTTGCTCTAAGAAGACTCTTGAGAGTCTCTTGGACTGCAAAGAGATCCAACCAGTCCATCCTAAAGGAGATCAGTCCTTGGTGTTCATTGGAAGTACTGATGCTGAAGCTGAAACTCCAATACTTTGGCCACCTCATATGAAGAGTTGACTCATTGGAAAAGACATCTAAACATTTTTTATCTCAAGAGATGTCATCAGTATACACCCTGTTGTTTGACATTAAAATCTAGGAGTCATTCTTAATTTCCCCCCTTTCTCATTCCTCCTACCAAGTCTTCTAGATTATATCTTAAATGCCAGACTCAAATCCAGCCCCTTCTCTTGTCCTGCCACAACCACTAACTTAAGTTAAAATGTTTCTCACATGAACTTTAGAAATTTTGTCCTAGTCACATTCCCTGCTTCAGTTTTTGCCCCATCCTTTGACCTATTTTCTATACAAAGGCTAGAGAATTTATTGTATAAATCAGACAGCATCTTTCTAGCTTACAACCTCTTAAGAGATATATAATACACCCAGAATATAGTCCATGTTCCTTACCTGAATGGTTCTACATAGGCATATTTCACTGTATTGTACTTTGCTTTATTGTACTTCACAGAGTTGGTTTTTATAAATTGAAGGCAACTCTGCATTGAGCAAGTCTATTGGTGATATTTTTCTAATAGTACTTGATCATGTCATGTCTCTGTGTTACATTTTGGTAATTTTTACAATATTTCAAACTTCTTTTTTATTACATTTGTTATGGTGATCTGTGATCAGTGATCTTTGATGTTATTGGTATAATTGCTTTGGGGCACCACAAATCGCACCCATATAATATGGTGAACTTGATTAATAAAATTGTGTCTGTGTGTTCTGTCTACTCCACTAACTAACCCATCTATCTCTCTCTTCTCAGGCCTTCATATTCCCTGAGACACAATGATTTTGAAATTAGGCCAAGTAATAACTAAAATGACCTCTAAGTGTTCAAGCGAGAGGAAGAGAAACACATCTTTCAATTTAAATCAAAGGCTGGAATTGATTAAGCTTAATGAGGAAGGCACATCCAAAGCAGAGAGAGGTCAAACACTAGTATTATTGTGTCAAACAGTCAAAGTGTTAATTCCAAAGAAAGGAAATTAAAAGTGCTACTCCAGTGAACACACAAATGGTAAGAAAATGAATGAGCCTTATTGCTGATAAAGAGAAAATTTTAGTGGATAAATAAGTCACAATAGTCCCTTAAGCCAAAGTCTAATCCAGAATAAAGCCCTAACTCTCTTTAATTTTATGAGTCTGAAAGAGCTGAGACAATTAGAAGAAAGGCTGAAGATATCCAAGATTAATTTGTGGATATAAGAAAAGAAAGCCCTCTCCATAACACAAAAGTGCAAAGTGAAGCAGCAAGTGCTAATAAAGCATTTCTATGAGCTATCCAGAAGATCTAGAAAAGATAATTAATTATGGTGGCTAAGTTAAACAAGAGATAATCATTGCAGACAAAATAACATTATATCAGAAGAGCATGCCATATAGGACTTCCATAGCTAGAGAGGAGAACCTAGTGCCTGACTTCAAAGGACAGGCTTGCTTTCTTGTTTGGGGCTAAAGCAGCTGGTGATTTGAAGTTGAAACTAATGCTCATTTACCATTCTGAAAACCCTAGGGTTCTTAAGAATTTTGCTAATCTACTCTGTGCTCTATAAATGGAACAACAAAGCCTGAATGCTAGCACATCTGCTAACAACACAGTTTACTGGATATTTTTTTTTCTTTTTATTTTTTTTTGTATTTATTTATTTTTTTACACGAACTCCCAAACATGAACCCCCCTCCCACCTCCCACCCCACATCTTCCCTCCAGTTTACTGGATATTTAACCCCAGTGTTGAGAACTACTAGTCAGAAAAAAAATATTATTTCAAAATATGACTGCTCATTGACAATGTGCCTGGTGATCCAAGAGCTCTGATGGAGATATGTAATAAGATTCATGTTGTTTCCATGCTTGCTAACATAACATCCATTCTGCAGCTCATGAATTAAGGAATCATTATGACTTTGTAGTTGTGTTATTTAAGAAATGCATTTCTTAAGGCTCTAGCTGCTACAGTAGTAATTTCTCTGATGAATCTGGGTAAAGTCAACTGAAAACCTTGGGAAATGAGTTACCATCTAAGATCATTAAGAACATTCATGATTCATGGAAGAAGCTCAAAATATGAACAATAATAGGAGTTTGGAAGAGATTAATTCTAATTCTCATGTATGCTTTGAAGGGTTCAAACTAGTTGAGAAAGTAACCACAGATGAAGTGGATGCAGCAAAAGAAGTATAATTAGATTGGGTCCGAAGATATGATTGAATTGCTACAATCTCATGAAAAAGATTGAATGGATTATAGAATAGCTTTTTATGGATGAACGAAGAAAGTGGTTTGTTGAGATGAAATCTACTCTTGGTGAAGCTGTTGTGAATATTGTAAAAATGACAAAAAAGGATTTAGAATATTACAGAAACTTCCTTGATAAAGCAATAACAAAAAATTAGAAGATTAACTCCAATTTTGAAAGATGTTCCACTGTAGGTAAAATGCCTTCAAACAGCATTGCTTGGTACAGAGAAATCGTTTGTGAAAGAAAGAACAAATCCATGCAACCAACTTCAGTACTGTTTTATATTAAGAAATTACCACAGTCACTCCAATCTTCAGCAACCATCATCCTGATCAGTCAGTAGCCATTAATGCTGAGGCAAGTCCCTTCAACCAGCAGAAAGATTATGACTCACTGAAGACTCAGATGATAGTTAGCAGTTTTAGTAGCAAAGTATTTTTTTTCCCCTTTTCTCCTGGACTTTTTTTTTTTTTTTTAGAGCTTCCATTTTACTTCATTTTACTTTACAGTACTCTATTGGTTTTGGCATACATTGATATGAATCTGCCACGGGTGTACACGAACTCCCAAACATGAACCCCCCCTCCCACCTCCCACCCCACATCATCCCTCCGGATCATCCCCATACACCAGCCCCAAGCATCCTGCATCCTGCATCGAACATAGACTGGCGATTCATTTCTTACATGATAGTATACATATTTCAATGCTATTCTCCCAAATCATCCCACCCTCTCCCTCTCCCTCTCCCTCTCCCTCAGAGTCCAAAAGTCCGCTCTACACATCTGTGTCTCTTTTGCTGTCTTGCATGAGGACCCTGTAAGGAAAGTATTTTTAATTAAGGTATGTACATTTCTGTTTACTCATAATGCTATTGCATGCTTAATAGATTATAGTGTAAATATAACTTTTATATACACTAGGAAACCAAAAATCCATGAAACTCAAATTGTTCTGATATTTGCTTTATTGTGGTGGTCTGGAATAAAATCTATGATATCTCCAATGTTCACCTATACTTTCTGGCTCTGCTTATCTATCTAACATTATCTTGAACCATCATTATATTCACTCACCAAGATCAAAGCACAATGGCACATTTATTTAGCCAGCTTAGTCTGAATCAAAAGCTTTCTGGATTCAGACACTTCAGTTCAGTTCAATAGCTCAGTCGTGTCCAGCTCTTTGCGACCCCATGGACTGCAGCACGCCAGGCCTCCCTGTCTGTCATCAACACCTGGAGCTTACTCAAACTCATGTTCATTGAGTTAATGATGCCATCCAACAATCTCATCCTCTGTTGTCCCCTTCTCCTCCTGCCCTCAATCTTTCCCAACATCAAAGTCTTTTCAAATGAGTCAGCTCTTTGCATCAGGTGGCCAAAGTGTTGGAGTTTCAGCTTCAGCATCAGTCCTTTCGATAAATATTCAGGATTGATTTCCTTTAAGATTGACTGGTTGGATCTCCTTGCAGTCCAAGGACCTTTCAAGAGTCTTCTCCAACACCAGAATTCAAAAGCATTAAGTCTTCGCTCAGCTTTATAGTCCAACTCTCACATACATACATGACTACTGGAAAAACCATTGATTTGACTAGACAGACCTTTGTTGGCTAAGTAATGTCTATGCCTTTCAATATGCTGTCTAGGTTGATCATAGCTTTTCTTCCAAGGAACAAGTGTCTTTTAATTTTATGGCTGCAGTCACCATCTGCAGTGATTATGGAGCCCCAAGAAACAGTCTTTCAGTATTTCCATTGTTTCCCCCATCTATTTTCCATGAAGTGATTGGACTGGATGCCATGATCTTAGTTTTCTGAATGTTGAGTTGTAAGCCAACCTTTCACTCTCTGCTTTCACTTTCCTCAAGGGCTCTTTAGTTCTTCTTCACTTTCTGCCATAAGGGTGGTGTCATTTGCATATCTTCAGACACTTAGCTGATCTTCTATAGGGTGTTTTGTGTCTGGATTGTTTACTTGGCATTTTCATTTCATTCAAGTCTTAGTTTCAATGTCACCTCTATTAAAATTCCTAGCTAAAATACAGGATACCTAGTTAAATTTGAACTTGATATTAACAATAATTTTTACTGTAGAAATGCTGCAACTATTGCACAGGACATATATATACAAATAAAAAATATGTTGGCTGTTTTAAATTAAATTTAAATGATGACTTGTATTTTATTTGTTCAATCTGATTATCCAACTCTCAGAGGCCTCCTGCATCACACCCTGAGTATTGCTTTTATTGTGCTTAACACATCATGTGATTGCCTTGTTTAAATATTTACTTCAGTAGATTACAAAGGCCCAAGGAGACAGTGACATTTTTGATTTTAATCGGGTCCCCCAGAGACAGACACTGCCTTAAGCCATATGAGGTACCACAAAACCACAGGTTAGGGCCCACTCAAACTGTAGCTATGAAGACCATGAAGCCACACAAGTACCCTGGAATGAGAACAAACCAGGGTACTCAATCACACACACATTCAGACCAGAGTTTATCACAGTGCCTTCCCTCTATGGGACGGTCCCTAACTTGTGGTCTTCTTCCTGAAGACCATAGGAGGTGATCAAACTCCTCTTCCACCCAGAGATGGGACCTGACTGGGCTTTGTCTTATATGTGGAGCAGAATAAACAAAGAAATAACAAGATAAATATATAATAAAGAACAGATTATTGGTTTTGAAAAGCGGGTGGTGGGGGCAGCAGTTAGAGAAATGAATAAACACATGTGTGTGTGTGTGTGTTTTCCTTAATTTAATTTTAAAATGAAATCTAAAAATAAAGTCTTATTAACTAATCTAATGGCAATTTTCCAACTCTGTTTTGATTTTCCCCCAGTCTTATTGAGATACAATTGACATACATCAATAAATTGCACAATTCCCACAACAAGCTTAGCTAGCATTCATCTCACATAGATACAATAAAAATTAAAAAAAGACTTATTTTTCTTTGTTATGAAAAATTTTAGGATTTTCTTTCTTAATTTTCTTCTGCATTACACATCAGTATTAACTATAGTCATCACACTGTGTATTACATCCCTACTACTTATTTATCCTGTACCTGAAAGTTTGTACCCTTGACCACTCTCCTCCAATTCCCCCTCACCCAATCCCAGATACTATTTTTTCTGAATTCCTAGAAGCATTCCACAATGTTAACTACATAAGAACACCAATAATGAATATGTAACGGTAATTTTTAAAAGACCCGTTTGTCTGATGATATCTGATATATGAGAAGATATAAGTTGCAACTTAGTGCAATTCAAGACTAAAGATACAGCTTTACTAGATGAAAATAATCGGTGAAATACTATTTAAAGAAAAAGTAAACTATGTTTTTCATTTTCTTTAATTTCTCCTCTATCATCTCAAATATAAGCAACTAAGATTGTGTGAAACTGAATTAAAAGCAGTATGTTTTTCAGAATCTTCATTAGTCATTGGAGGGATGAGTGCCATGCTAAAATTTTAGTTCAATCAGTAGAATAACTAACTGCTGTCAATGTGTGAGCATCACAGATCTGCAGCAAAGAGGAAAGGTGCTGTTGTTAAAACCCCCTGCAGCCCAGAAGAGATGAGTCTATAGGAAAGATGCACAGTCATATATTCCCATATCCTCTGGGCTATTTTCCAACTAAACTTGTGGAACGAGACAGCTGTGCCCTTTAATCTGTTCCCTATTGCCTCTTTACATGGTTAGTTCCAAATGCGATATTTTGCTTGGTGCTTGGATTGTCACTTTATGGATTCATGTCTAGTTTTGTGAAAGCACAATGTGTTAGTTTAATATTTATTGATCTTTCACAATATGTTAGGAGTGATACAGAAAATATATCCAACATGGTCTTCAATTTCTAGGAATTTATATTTGAAACTATTACATATATTGGTTACAAATAAATACTACAGACACAAACATGCTCTACTCTTTTTTGTCAGTGACTATTTGTAAAGTGTATTTGTCTGATATGACAGATCAGCAAAGTACTTTGGAAAAAATGGGTGGTCAATATTTTTAATGAAAACAATCTCTTCAGCCAAGGCAGTTAAACTTTCTGATGGCTTGCTGCCAAAATATTTTTGATGTAATTGATATTGGACAGCATTCTTTTGGTAAATATTTCATCAAAAAAATAAATAAACCAAATGTCTTTCCTTCAATATCTTTGAATGCTAAACAATTTTCTTCTTAAGGAGTTTATTCTTAAGGTACAGAATTTAAAAAGAAAAGCATAATTTTTTTTAATGAATGTCTTTAACAAATTAAAATGTGAGTGAATAGAAAATTAAATTATAATGGGAAGAAAAGATAAATGTCCATGTCTCAATACTATGGCTAGTTCTCGAAGACATTAATTGATGTATATATCCCTCACTCCCTTAGGTAAATATGATGATCATGTTTTTATAAAAATGGTAACTAAAGTTTTTCAAAATTAAGCAAATTATTAAAATTTTCAAACTAGTTTCAGAGCCAAAAATCAAAACACAAATCTTACTGATTCCAACCCAAAATTATTAATGAGTTCTCCTCTAAAGAAACATAATAGAAAAGATCTGATAACATCTTGGACTTAAAGCTATAATTGAATGAATACTGTACCTTGTTTGTGCTATGTCGCTTTAGTTGTGTCCAACTCTGCGACCCTATGAATTGTAGTCAGCCAGGCTCCTCTGTCCATGGGATTCTCTAGGCAAGATTACTGGAGCGGGTTGCCATGCTCTCCTCCAGGGAATCTTCCAGACCCAGAGATCTAAACTGTGTTTCCCCGGGCTACTGCATTACAGACAATTCATTACCAATGAGCCCATAGTTGGAAAGGGCTTCCCAGTTAGAGCTGCTGCTGCTGCTAAGTCACTTCAGTCGTGTCTGACTCTGTGTGACCCCATAGACGGCAGCTCACCAGGCTCCCCCATCCCTGGGATTCTCCAGGCAAGAATACTGGAGTGGGTTGCCATTTCCTTCTCCAATGCATGAAAGAGAAAAGTGAAGGTTAAGTCGCTCAGTCTGTCCGACTGTTAGCGACCCCATGGACTGCAGCCCACCAGGCTACTCCGTCCATTGGATTTTCCAGGCAAGAGTACTGGGGTGGGGTGCCATTGCCTTCCCCGCCAGTTAGAGCTAGTGATAAAGAATCTGGACATAAAAGATAAGGGACTATCCTCTAGACTAGGANTCGCTCAGTCTGTCCGACTGTTAGCGACCCCATGGACTGCAGCCCACCAGGCTACTCCGTCCATTGGATTTTCCAGGCAAGAGTACTGGGGTGGGGTGCCATTGCCTTCCCCGCCAGTTAGAGCTAGTGATAAAGAATCTGGACATAAAAGATAAGGGACTATCCTCTAGACTAGGAAATGGCAACTCATTCCAATATTTTTGCCTGAGAAATTTCATGGACAGAGGAATCTGATAGGCTATAGTCCAGGGGCTGCAAAGTGTCAGACAAAACCGAGCGACTGAGCACATGTGTGTGCACATGCAAGTGCACACAAACACAAACACACACACATGCACACTAGTTTAAAAAGTAAATGGGCAGTTGGAGAAAAATGATCATTCAATTTGTGTTTATAAATTTCCTCAAATCCCCTTACAGAAACAATTGAGCAGTTAGGATGTCAATAAAAAAAATATTTCAATAAAACTAGTGGCATAGTATGCTCAATTACCTTAGAAGGAAGGGGGGTCTTCTAAATCACTTATAACAAGGAGACCAGTAAAATCCATACTGCACAGGATAATGAAGGGAAGATAAAGATGAACCCTTCAACCTTTTCCTAATGCATTCAGACATTAGGGGAAATGATATCAAGTGGTGGACACTGGTATAAGGCCACATCCTAGCCACACAAGAAGCTGTCTCTTGGCTGGTTCAATCTCTGAGTTTTCAGCAGAACACTTCATTATTCTGTCAAGACAGATATTACTGGATAATGGAACATGTGGTAGGACCAGTGAATTCCACAGATCCATTGATAGCTGGCATTTTGTTTTGTAAAATGTGTTATTTGAACTCACTAGAGGCAATGTTATGAGATACCATAGCAATGAATAAGGCATTTCTGTAAGATGATAATGCTGGAAAAAGAATTGAGAACCACAGGAAAAAAATCATATCTGGAATAAACTTTTAAACCCACATGGAAAAAACTCTACCCTAGCATGATCCATTTTGCACAGGAACTACAAGAAAAAATTAAATGGAAATCAATGAATGTAACTTTTTTCAATAGTGCCATAATAACACATAAAAATTATTTCATGATTGTATATTCTTATTGAGATTTACATTAAAGCAATAGTTAAAAAAAATTCTTAAACTGCATCATGTTCTTAATTTTAGTAAAGACAATGATATTCTGAAATATTACCAGTTAAAGCAGATAGGAATTGAGTAAATATCATTAAAGGAAAACATTTTGTGTGTGCNGAATGTGAGGATCACAATAAACTAAGGAAGATTCTGAAAGAGATGGGAATACCAGACCATCTGACCCATCTCTTGAGAAACCTATATGCAGTTCAGGAAGCAGCAGTTAGAACTGGACATGGAACAACAGACTGGTTCCAAATAGGAAAAGGAGTATGTCAAGGATGTACATTGTCACCCTGCTTATTTAACTTATATGCTAGAATACATCATAAGAAACACTGTGCTGGAAGAAGCACAAGCTGGAATCAAGTTTTCCGGAGAAATATCAATAACCTTAGATATGCAGATAACTTCACCCTTACGGCAGAAAGTGAAGAGGAACTAAAAAGCCTCTTGATGAAAGTGAAAGAGGGAAACTGAAAATGTTGGCCTAAAGCTCAACATTCAGAAAACTAAAATCATGGCATCTGGTCCCATCACTTCATTGGAAATAGATGGGTAAACAGTGAAAACTGTGTCAGACATTATTTTTGGGGGCTCCAAAATCACTGCATTGGTGACTGTAGCCATGAAATTAAAAGAGGCTTACTCCTTGGGAGGAAAATTATGACCAACCTAGATTAGCATATTCAAAAACACAGACACTACTTTGCCAAAAAAGTTCCATCTAGTCAAGGCTATGGTTTTTCCAGTGGTCACGTATGGATGTGAGAGTGGGACTGTGAAGAAAGCTCAGTGCTAAAGAATTGATGCTTTTGAATTTTGGTGTTGGAGAAGACTCTTGAGAGTCCCTTGGACTGCAAGGAGATATAACCAGGCCATCCAAAAGGAGATCAGTCCAGGGTGTTCACTGGAAGGACTGATACTGAAGCTGAAACTCCAATACTTTGGCCACCTCATGCGAAGAGTTGACTCATTGGAAAAGACTCTGATGACGGGAGGGATTGGGGGCAGGAGGAGAAGGGGACGACTGAGGATGAGACGGCTGGATGGCATCATCAACTCGATGGACATGAGTTTTAATGCCCACTAGGAGCTGGTGATGTACAGGAGGCCTGGTGTGCTGTGATTCATGGGGNGGCCACCTCATGCGAAGAGTTGACTCATTGGAAAAGACTCTGATGACGGGAGGGATTGGGGGCAGGAGGAGAAGGGGACGACTGAGGATGAGACGGCTGGATGGCATCATCAACTCGATGGACATGAGTTTTAATGCCCACTAGGAGCTGGTGATGTACAGGAGGCCTGGTGTGCTGTGATTCATGGGGTCGCAAAAAGTCGGACAGGACTAAGCGACTGTACTGAACATAAAATTATTGAAAATAATATATTTGTTTTCCAATTTTTTTTTAGTCCTATCCTTCTGTAAAAATGAAAAATCTGCAAATGCTATACTAAAAGAATGCTAAGGTCTTTGAAACTTCTGAGGTTCTGTGATTTCATGATTTATTGAATTGAATTATTATTTCAAATGATGTATTCCAACTGCCAAAAATGATAGTAGAAATTTTGCATACATCAGTTCAGTTCAGTCGCTCAGTTGTGTCCGACTCTTTGCGATCCCATGAATTGCAGCACGCCAGGACTCCCTGTCCATCACCAACTCCTGGAGTTCACTCAGATTCATGTTCATCGAGTCAGTGATGCCCTCCAGCCATCTCATCCTCTGTTGTACCTTTCTCCTCCTGCCCCCAATCCCTCCCAGCATCAAAGTCTTTTCCAATGAGTCAACTCTTCGCATGANGCCCATCTTTGCATGAAATGTTCCCTTGGTATCTGTAATTTTCTTGAAGAGATCTCTAGTCCTTCCCATTCTGTTGTTTTCCTCTATTTCTTTGCACTGATTACTGAACAAGGCTTTCTTATCTCTTCTTGCTATTCTTTGGAACTCTGCATTCAGATGCTTATATCTTTCCTTTTCTCCTTTGCTTTGAACCTCTCTTCTTTTTACAGCTATTTGTAAGGCCTCCTCAGACATCCATTTTGCTCTTTTGCATTTCTTTTCCATGGGGATGGTCTTGATCTCTGTCTCATGTACAGTGTCACGAACTTCATTACATAGTTCATCAGGCACTCTGTCTATCAGATCTAGGCCCTTAAATCTATTACTCACTTCCACTGTATAATCATAAGAGATTTGATTTAGGTCATACCTGAGTGGTCTAGCGGTTTTCCCTACTTTCTTCAATTTCAGTCTGAATTTGGTAATAAGGAGTTCATGATCTGAGCCACAGTCAGCTCCTGGTCTTGTTTTTGTTGACTGTATAGATCTTCTCCATCTTTGGCTGCAAAGAATATAATCAATGTGATTTCGGTGTTGACCATCTGGTGATGTCCATGTGTAGAGTCTTCTCTTGTGTTGTTGGAAGAAGGTTTTTGCTATGAACAGTGCATTTTCTTGGCAAAACTTTTTTAGTGTTTGCCCTGCTCCATTCCGCACTCCAATGACAAAATTGCCTGTTACTCTAGGTGTTTCTTGACTTCCTATTTTTGCATTCCAGTTCCCTATAATGAAAAGGACATCTTTTTTAGGTGTTAGTTCTAAAAGGTCTTGTAGGTCTTCATAGAACTTGTAGGTCTTCAACTTCAGCTTCTTCAGCATTACTGGTTGAGGCATAGACTAGTATTTAATAATAATAATAATAATAATATATATATAATTGCCACCATTTTACAATTGATAAAGCAGATACAGTACAATTATATAGCTTATGTTCATAATTGATAAGACGTGGAGCAATGGTCCAAGCCCAGATTTGCCTACACATCACCTGCTCCTTTTTCTTGATATATAATTTCTTTTCAGTTGTATTTAAATGGAAAATAAGTGTTCAAAGCAGAGATGTCCAGCATTCTCTTTTCCAGGTCACATTTACATTTCTGCCTCAGTTATTCTGCTACTGAGTCCTTATATTATATGTTTCATTTCAGCTATTGTATTATTTACATTTGTTTGTTCTTTATTTCTTCTACGTCTTTGTTAAACATTTATTGTATCTTCCCAATCTTTTACCAAGATCTTTACACAAAAGCAGAAATACAGATGAATGGAATATGATAGAAAAGATAGAAAGAAAACCCATGCATCTGTGGCCAGTTAATCTACCACAGATGAAGTGAGAATAAACAATGGAGAAAAGATAGTCTGTACAATAAATTTTGCTGGATAAACTGGATAGCTATATGCAAAAAAATGAAACTAGAACACTCACTAAGACAAAAATGTATACACAAAAATAAATTCACAATGGATTAAAGATCTAAATGGAAAGCCAAATAGTGTGAAACTCTGAAGGAAAAATAAGCAGAGCACTCTTTGACATGAGTAGCAGCAAACTCTTTCTCAATCCACTGCCTGGAGAATTAGAAATAAAAACAAAACAAATGGAACCTAATTAAATTTAAAAGTTTTTTTCTTTTTTCTTCTTCTTCTTTTTTTTCTTTTGCAGCAAAGGAAAGCACAAACCAAACAAAAAGACGATCTTCAGAATAAGAGAAATTATTTGCAATTGATGGGACTGAAAAGGGATTAACTTCTAAAATATACCAACAGTTCATGCAACTCAAAAAAAAAAGCCAATAAAAAAATGAGCAGGTGATCTAAATAAATATTTCTCCAAATAAGACATTTGGATGTCTAAAAAGTGCATGAAAGATGCTCAACATCACTAAGTATTAGAAAAAGGTAAATTAAATCTAATATGTAGTATTGCCTCATACAAGTGAGAATGGCCATCATCAAGTAATCTACAAACAATAAATTCTGAGGAGGGAGAGGAGATAAAAGAACCCTCTACATTGTTGGTAGGAATATAAACTGGTACAGTCACTATGGAGAGCAGTGTGGAAATTCCTTTAAAAACTAACTATTCAGCTACCACTTGGTTCATCAGTACCACTCCTGAGCATATATTTGGAGAAAACCATAATTTGAAAATATTCATGCACTGTAATATTAATTGAAGCACTATCTACAATAGCCAGGATATGGAAGCAACCTAAATGTCTATCAACAGAGGAAAGGATAAAGATGTGGTACATATGTACAATGGAATAATACTCAGCCATAAAAAAGAATGAAAGAATGCCATTTGCAGCAACATGGATGGATGTACAGACTGTCATACTGAGTGAAATAAGTCAAACAGAGAAAGAAAAATATCATATGATATTGCTTATATGTGAAATCTAAAAAACAGGTACAAATGAACTTATCTGGAAAACAGAAATAGATTTAAAGATGTAGAAAACAAACTTATGGTATAGAAGGGGTAAGAGGAGAAGGGATAAATTGAAAGATGGGGATTGATATATACCCATTGCTGCTGCTGCTAAGTCATTTCAGTCGTGTCCAACTCTGTGTGACCCCAGAGATGGCAGCCCACTAGGCGCCCCCATCCCTGGGATTATCCAGGCAAGAACACTGGAGTGGATTGCCATTTCCTTCTCTAATGCATGAAAGTAAAAAGTGAAAGTGAAGTCTCTCCGTCGTGTCCGACTCCTAGCGACCCCATGGACTGCAGCCAACCAGGCTCCTCCATCCATGGGATTTTCCAGGCAAGAGTACTGGAGTGGCGTGCCATTTTCTGATATACCCATTACTACATATAAAATGGATAACTAATAAGGAGCTATGGTATAGCTCAGTACTCTGTAATGGCCTATACAGGAAAAGAATCTTAAAAAAATGTGGTCATATGTATATGTATAACTGATTCACATTTCTGTACACTTGAAGGTATAAGGATATTGCAAAATAACTATATTCCAATGCAAATTAAATATAAATAAATAAATTCTTTACAAGACACGTACTTCAGACAAAGAGAAGCATACAGACTGAAAGTGAGAGGATGGAAAAAATATTCTATGCAAGTGAAAATTAAAAGAAAGAGTAGTGTAGGCGGTCCTAAGGTGGCACAGGAATAGGACAGGGAGACCACTTTCTCCCAAAAAATTCAATGAAACAACATTTGAATGCTGAGCAAATTCCACAAAACAACTTCTAAATGCTGGTAGAGGACATCAGGCACCCAGAAAGGCAGTCCATTGTTTTTGAGAGGAGGTAGGACAAAATATAAAAGACAAAAAGAGAGACAAAAGAGGTAGGGACAGAGATCTGACCCAGGAAGGGAGTCATAAAAAAGGGAGAACTTTCCAAACACCAGGAAACACTCTCTCTGGCAGGTCTGTGGTGAGCCTTGGAATCTCAGAGGGCAAAATAACCAGGAAGAATAATAAATAAATAATGTAACCCCACAGATTATGTACCTAATAGCAACTCCCAGCAGAGCAGCAGCCCAGAAGCATGCACACGCATCCCCCACTAGCAAGCGGGGGATGGACAGGGAAGCACAGGCTGCATTGCTAAGGATAAGGACCAGGCCTGAATGCCTTGAGGGCAATCTGAGGGAACTAGCTTGATATAGCAGCCCAGACTGTTGGATAGCTATCCTGCAAAAAGCCCTAACCTAAGACAGAGCCAGGCCAGCTCATAGAACAAAGGACTGAGCAGAGCTAGCCAGCTGCAGACCAGCCCATCCCCCACCAGAGACAGGCAGGCGAGGGCAGCCAGAGCCAGAAGGGGGAAACTGTGACCTCAAAGAGGCATCCTATACCAAACTGCAAGCAAACTTTGTTGCTAACCAAGACTTCTTGGGATTCTGGATGGTCAACACCCACCAGGAGGGTCTCCAGAGATCGGCTCCCCAGAAGAGACTCACAGCACACCTGAGAAGATGCACCCATTGTACACCCAGAAAACTGAGCGGCTGGGACAGGCTAGGTGATAAGTTTTCAGCCTTCAACTGGGGGCGACTGTACTCGCCAAGCACCTGGTCATGCTCGGACCTGGGACGGGCACAAAACGCAGGCCCAAACAAGTCTGCACCTTTGTGAAGTACCTGAGAACCTGAACCTGAGTGGCTTCAACTTGGGGAGTGCATGCAACAAAGGGCCCACATCAGATAGTTCCCAGCAGAGCAACCTAGAGCCTGAGCAGTGTAGACTGGGAAAGCACACACGCCATGAGCGGGGGCAAGCCCAGTGTGGCTGAATCACTCTGAGCACATGCCAGTGATATTTGTTTGCAGTGTTCCTCCCTCCCCACAGCACGACTGAACAAGTGAGCCTAAAAAAAGTAACCACCACCGCCCCCCTTGTGTCAGAGCTGAAATTAGACACTGAAGAGACCAGCAAACGGAAGAAACTACAATAAACAGAGGGACCCACTTTGGAAGTGACAGGTGCAATAGATTAAAACGCCATAGTTAGCATCGACTACATAGGAAGGAGCCTATAGACCTTGAGAAGTACAAGCTGGACTAAGGAAATATCTGAAAATGAACTGATGCCATACTGTCACAACACCTCCAGAGAAAGTCCTATATAAATTTTTACTATTATCATTTTTTAAATTAAAAATAAATAATTTTTAAGTCACCTATTATTCCTTTAATTTTCAGTTTTATAATCTACTATTACCTTGCAGAAAAGAAGCCCCTATTTTTAAAGCAAACTTCATATGTATATATTTTTATAGTTTTTGTGACTCTTTTTTAATATTGTATTTTAGAGAATCTAACCTCTACTCTAGAATTTTAATCATTGCTTTTTTTCCAGTACCCATTTTTACTTGGGAGTGAGATCACTGGCCTGATTGCTCTCTCCCCATTTTGCCTCTCCTTTTTCTTTACCAGGTCACCTCTCTCTGCCCTCCTCCTTTTTTCTCTAACCAACTCTGTGAATCTCTTTGTGTGTTCTGGACTGTGGAGAACACTTAGGGAACTGATTACTGGCTGGATCTGTTTCTCTCCTTTTCATTCCCCCTTTTATCCTCCTGGCGACCTCTGTCTCCTTCCTCCCTCCTCTCTTCTCTGTGTAACTCCATGAACATCTCTGAGGGATCCAGACTGTGGAGAGTACATAGGGAAGTGATTACTGGCTAGTTTGCTCTCTCCTTTTTTGATTACCCCTCTTTTCCTCCTGGTCACATCTATTTCCCTCCTCGCTCTTCTCTTCCCCATGTAACTCTGCATACCTCTCTGGGTGTCCCTCACTGTGAAAAAACTTTTCATCATTAACCTAGATGTTGTATCATCAGTGCTATATAGATAGAGAAGTCTTGAGGCTACTGTAAGAATAAGACTGAAAACCAGAGGCTTAAGTCCAAATCCTGAGAACACCAGAAAACTCTTGAATCCAGGGAACATTAATCGATAGGAGCTCATCAAATGCCTCCATATCCACACTGAAATCAAGAACCACCCAAGGGCCAACAAGTTCCAGAGCAAGACATATCAAGCAAATTCTCCAGTAACACAAGAACATAGCCCTGAACTTCAATACACAGGCTGCCCAAAGTCACACCAAACCCATTGACATCTGAAAACTCATTACTGGGCACTTCATTGCACTACAGAGAAGAAATCCATCTCCACCCACCAGAACACTGACACAAGCTTCCCTAACCAGGAAACCTTCACAAGACACCTGTCCAACCCCACCCACAGTGAGGAAACTTCACAATAAAGAGGAATGACAAACTGCCAGAATACACAAAGGCCAGCCCAAACATCTCAATATAATCAAGATGAAAAGGCAGAGAAATACCCTGCAAGTAAAGGAACAGGATAAATGCTCACCAAAACAAACAAAAGAGGGGGAGACAGGAAATCTACCTGATAAATAATTCCAAATAATGATAGTGAAAATGATCCAAAATCTTGAAAATAAATTGGAGATACAAATAAATAGCCTGGAGACAAGGATGGAGAAGATGCAAGAAAGGTTTAACAAGGACCAAAAGAAATAAAAAAGAGTCAATACATAATGAATAATGCAATAAATGAGATCAAAAACACTCTGGAGGGAAGCAACAGTAGAATAATGGAGGCAAAAGATAGGATAAGTGAGGCAGAAGATAGAAAGTAGAAATAAATGAAACATAGGGGAAAATAGAAAAAAAGAATCAAATGAAATAAAGACAAACCCAGAGACCTTTGGGACAATGTTAAACACCCCAACATTCGAATCATAGGAGTCCCAGAAGAAGGAGACAAAAATAAAGACCATGAGAAGACACTTGAGGAGATAATAGTTGAAAACTTCCCTAAAACGGAGAAGAAAATAGCCACCAAAGTCCAAGAAACCCAGAGAGTCCCAATCAGGGTAAACCGAAGCCAAAACACCCCAAGATACACATTAATCAAATTGAAAAATATCAAACACAAAGAACAAATATTAAAAGCAGCAATGGAAAAACAATGGATTTCCATAAGGATAACAGCTGATCTTTGCATAGAAACTCTTCAGGCCAGAAGGGAATGGCAGGATATACTTAAAGTGATGAAAGAAAATAAGCTACAGCTCAGATTACTGCACCCAGCAAGGATCTCCATCAAATATTAAGGAGAAATCAGAAGCTCTACAAATAAGCAAAAGCTGAGAGAATTCACCACCGCCAAACCAGCTCTCCAACAAATGCTAAAGGATCTTTTCTAGAAAAGAAACACAGAAAGGGTGTATAAACTCGAACACAAAACAATAAAGTAAATGACAATGGGATCATATTTATCAATAATTTCCTTACATGTAAATGGGTTGAATGACCCAACCAAAAGAAAAAGACTGGCTGAACGGATACAAAAACAAGACCCCTATATATTTTGTCTACAAGATACCCACCTTGAAATAAGTGACACATACAGACTGAAAATGATGGGCTGGAAAATAATATTCTATAGATACAGAGAAAAAAAGAAAGCAGGAGTAGCAATTGTCATATCAGATAAAATAGAGTTTAAAACAAAGGCTGTGAAAAGAGACAAAGATGGACACTACATAATGATCAAAGGATTAATCCAAGAAGAAGACATAACAATTATAAATCTATATGCATCCAACATAAGAGCACCACAATATGTAAGACAAATGCTAACAAATATGAAAGGGGAAATTAACAATAACATAATAATACTGGGAGACTTTAATACCCCACTCACACCTATGGATAGATCAGCTAAACAGAAAACTAACAAGGAAACACAAACTTTAAATAATACAATAGACCAGTTAGACCTAATTGATATCTTTAGGACATTTCACCCCAAAACAATGAATTCCACGTTTTTCTCAAGCACACATGGAATCTTCTCCAGGATAGATCACATCCTGGGCCATAAATCTAGCCTTGGTAAATTTAAAAAAATTGAAAACATTCCAAGCATCTTTTCTGACCACAATGCAGTAAGATTAGATCTCAATTACAGGAGAAAAGCTATTAAAAATTCCAACACATGGAAGCTAAACAACAAGCTGTTAAATAACCAAGAAATCACAGATAAATTTAAAAAGAAATCAAAATATACAAAGAAAAGAATGAAAATGAAAACAAAACAACCCAAAAGCTATGGGACACTATAAAAGCAGTGCTAAGGGGAAGGTTCATAGCAATACAGGCTTACCTCAAAAAACAAGAAAAAAGTAAAAAAAAAAAAATAATAATAACCTAACTCTTCACCTAAAGTGACTAGAAAAAGAAGAAATGAAGAACCTCAGGGTTGGTAGAAGGAAAGAAATCTTAAAAAATTAAGGCAGAAATAAATGCAAAAGAAACAAAAGAGACCATGGCAAAAAAAAAAAGGCCAAAATTGGTTATTTTAGAAGACAAATAAAATGGACAAATCTTTAGCCACATCTATTAAGAAACAAAGGGAGAGTAATTAAATCAACAAAATTAGAAATGAAAATGGAGAGATCACAACAGACAACACAGAAATACAAAGGATCATAAGAGACTACTATCAGTAATTATATGCCAATAAAATGGACAACGTGGAAGAAATGGACAAATTCTCAGAAAAGTACAACTTTCCAAAACTGAACCAAGAAGAAATAGAAAATCTTAAGAGACCCATCACAAGCACAGAAATTGAAACTGTAATAAAAAATCTTTCAGCATACAGAAGCCGAGGACCAGATGGCTTCACAGCTGAATTCTACCAAAAACTGAGAGAAGAGCTAACACCAGTCCTACTCAAACTCTTGCAGAAAATTGCAGAGCAAGGTAAACTTCCAAACTCATTCTATGAGGCTACCATTACCCTAATACCAAAACCTGACAAAGATGTCACAAAAAAGAAAACTACAGGCCAAATTTACTAATGAACATAGATGCAAAAATCCTCAACAAAATTCTAGCAATCAGAATCCAACAACATATTTAAAGATCAAACATCATGACCAAGTGGGCTTTATCCCAGGGATGCAAGGGTTCTTCAATATACACAAAACAATTAATGTGATAATCACATTAACAAATTGAAAAATAAAACAGATATGATTATCTCGAGAGATGCAGAGAAAACCTTTGACAAAATTCAACATCCATTTATGATTAAAACCTTCCAGAAAGCAGCCATAGCAGGGACATACCTCAATATAATAAAAGCTATATATGACAAACCCACAGCAAACATTATCCTCAATGGTGAAAAATCGAAAGCATTTCCCCTAAAGTCAGGAACAAGATAAGGGTGCTCACTTTCACCACTACTATTCAACATAGTTTTGGAAGTTTTGGCCACAGAAATCAGAGTAGAAAAACAAATGAAAGGAATCCATATTGGAAAAGAAGAAGTAAAACTCACTGTTTGCAGATGACATGATCCTCTACATAGAAAACCCTAAAGACTCCACCAGAAAATTACTAGAGGTAATCAATGAATATAGTAAATTTGCAGGATATAAAATCAACACATGGAAATCCCTTGCATTCCTATACAATGACAATGAGAAAACAGAAAGAGAAATTGAGGAATCAATTCCAATCACCATTGCACAGGAAAGAATAAAATAGTTCAGAAAATATCTACCTAAAGAAACAAAAAACCTATATATAGAAAACTATAAAACAGAGGTTAAAAAAATCAAAGAGGATACAAATAGATGGAGAAATATACCACGTTCATGGATCAGAAGAATCAAGATAGCGAAAGTGAGTGTATTACCCAAAGCAATCTATAGATTCAATGCAATCCCTATCAAGCTACCAATGCTATTTTTCACAGAGCTAGAACAAATAATTTCACAATTTGTATGGAAATACAAAAACCTCGAAGAGCCAAAGCAGTCTTGAGAAAGAAGAATGGAACTGGAGGAATCAACCTGCCTGACTTCAGGCTCTACTACAAAGCCACAGTCATCAAGACAGTATGGTACTGGCACAAAGACAGAAATATAGATCAATGGAACAAAATAGAAAGCCCAGAGATAAATCCATGCACCTATGGACATCTTATCTTTGACAAAGGAGGCAAGAATATACAATGGAATAAAGACAATCTCTTTAACAAGTGGTGCTGGGAAAACTGGTCAACCACTTGTAAAAGAATGAAACTACATCACTTTCTAACACCACACACAAAAATAAACTCAAAACGGATTAAAGATCTAAACGTAAGACCAGAAACTATAAAACTCCTAGAGGCGATCATAGGCAAAACACTCTCCAACATAAATAACAGCAGGATCCTCTATGACCCACCCACCCAGAATATTGGAAATAAAAGTAAAAATAAACAAATGGGATATAATTAAAATTAAGAGTTTCTGCACAACAAGGACACCTCATGCAAAAAGCTGACTCATTGGAAAAAACTCTGATGCTGGGAGGTATTGGGGGCAGGAGGAGAAGGGGACGACAGAAGATGAGATGGCTGGATGGCATCACCGACTAGATGGACTTGAGTTTGAGTGAACTCTGGGAGTTGGTGATGGACAGGGAGCCCTGATGTGCTGTGATTCATGGGGTCACAAAGAGTCGGACACCACTGAGCGTCTGAACTGACTGACTTCACAACAAAGGAAACTATAAGCACATTGAAAAGACAGCCTTCAGAATAGGAGAAAGTAACAGCAAACGAAGCAACTGACAAAGAATGAATCTCAAAAATATACGAGCAACTCTTGCAGCTCAATTCCCAAAAAATAAATGACCCAGTCAAAAATAGGCCAAAGAACTAAATAGACATTTCTCCAAAGAAGACATACAGATGGCTAACAAACACATGAAAAGATGCTGAATATCACTCATTATCAGAGAAATGCAAATCAAAACAACAATGCAGTACCATTTCACACTAGTCAGAATGGTTTCTATCCAAAAGTCTACAAGAAATAAATGCTGGAGAGGGTGTGGAGAAAAGGGAACCCTTTTACACTGTTGGTGGGAATGCAAACTAGTACAGCCACTATGGAGAACTGGAAATAAAACTGCCTTGTGACCCAGCAATCCCACTACTGGGCATACACACTGAGGAAACCAGAATAGAAAGAGACACATGTACCCCAATGTTCATTGTAGCACTGTTTATAATAGCTAGGACATGGAAGCAACCTAGATGTCCATCAGTAGATGAATGGATAAGAAAGCAGTGGTACATATACACAATGGAGTATTACTAATTCATTAAAAAGAATACATTTGAATCAGTTCTAATGAAGTGGATGAAACTGGAGCCTATTATATAGAGTGATGTAAGCCAGAAAGAAAAACACCAATACAGTATACTAATGCATATATATGGAATTTAGAAAGATGGTAATGATAACCCTGTATGCGAGACAGTAAAAGAGACACAGATGTATAGAACATGCTTTTGGACTCTGTGGGAGAGGGAGAGGGTGCGATTATTTGGGAGAATGGCATTGAAACATGTATAATATCATATATGAGATGAATCGCCAGTACAGGTTTGATGCATGATAGAGGATGCTTGGGGCTGGTGCACTGGGATTATCTAGAGGGATGGTATGGGAAGGGAGATGGGAGGGGGGTTCAGGATGGGGAACATCCTGAATACCCATGGCAGATTCATGTTGATGTATGGCAAAACCAATACAATATTGTAAAGTAATTAGCCTCCAATTAAAATAAGTAAATTTATAATTTTAAAAAATAAACTCTTAATATTCATGGGAAGGACTGACAGTGAAGCTGAAACTCTAAAACTTTGGCAACCTGATGTGAAGAGCCATCTCATTGGAAAAGACCTTGATGANATTCATGTTGATGTATGGCAAAACCAATACAATATTGTAAAGTAATTAGCCTCCAATTAAAATAAGTAAATTTATAATTTTAAAAAATAAACTCTTAATATTCATGGGAAGGACTGACAGTGAAGCTGAAACTCTAAAACTTTGGCAACCTGATGTGAAGAGCCATCTCATTGGAAAAGACCTTGATGATTGGAAAGATTGAAGGCAGTAGGAGAAGGGGACGACATAAAATGAGATGGTTGGATGGCATCACAGACTCAATGGACACGAGTTTGAGCAAACTCTGGGAGATAAAGAAGGACAAGTAAGCCTTGTGTGCTGTCCATGCGACTGCAAAGTCAGAAACAACTGTGTGACTGAACAACAACAACAATAGCAAACTACTATGAGCAATTATACACAAATAAATTGGACAACTTAGAAGTAATGAACAAATTCCTAGAGAAACTGAAAAGATGAACACACCAATCACAAACACCAAAATTGAAACTCTAATCAAAATTCTTCTGACAATAAAAATCCAAGGCCAGATGGCTTTACAAGCTAATTAACTCTACAAAAAGTTTAGAGAAGGGCTAACATCTATTCTGCTAAAACTGTTACAGAAAACTGCAGAGAAAGGAAAACTCCCAAACTCATTCTACAAGAACATCAACACCCTGATACCAAAACCCAACAAAGATACCATTAAAAGGCCAATATCATTGATGAACATAGATGCAAAAGTCCTCAACAAAATTCCAGAAAACAGAATCCAACAGCACATTAAAAGATCATACATTATGATCAAGAAGGCTTGATTCCAGGAATGCAAGGATTCTTCAATATACAGAAATCAATCAGTGTGATACACCATATTAACAAATTGAAAGATACAAACCATATGGCCATCTCAATAGATGCTGAGAAAGCTTTTGACAAAATTTAACACCCATTTATGATAAAACCCTCCAGAAAGTAAGCACTGAATGCACATACCTCAACATAATAAAGGCTTTTTTGCAACAAACCTACAGCAAACATTATTCTCAGTGGTGAAAAGTGAAACCACTTCTTCTAAGATTAGGAACAAGACAACACTGCCCATTCACCACTATTATTCAGCATAGTATCAGAAACCCTAGCCATGACAATCAGAGAAGAAACATAAACAAAAGGAATCCAGATGCAGATGGGTACACACGCAGTAAAACTTGCGTAGTTTGAAGACAACACGATAGTATACATATAAAACCCTAAAGATATCATCAAAAATGTACTGGAGTTAATCAATGAATTCAGTAAAACTGCAAATACAAAATCAACACAGAGAAACCCTTTATATTCTTATACACTAACAATGAAAAATCAGAAATTTAAATTAAGGAAACAGTCATATTCACCAGTGGAATAAAAAGAATAATATATATAAGAATCAGTTCAGTCAGTCGCTCAGTCGTGTCCAACTATTTGTGACCCCATGAATAACAGCACGTCAGGCCTCCCTGTCCATCACCAACTCCTGGAGTTCACTCAAACTCACATCCATCGAGTCGGTGATGCCATCCAGCCATCTCATCCTCTGTCATCCACTTTTCCTCCTGCCCCCAATCCCTCCCACCATCAGAGTCTTTTCCAGTGAGTCAACTCTTCGCATGAGGTGGCCAAAGTACTGGAGTTTCAAATTTAGCATCATTCCTTCCAAAGAACACCCAGGGCTGATCTCCTTTAAAATGGACTAGTTGGATCTCCTTGCAGTCCAAGAAACTCTCAAGAGTCTTCTCCAACACCACAGTTCAAAAGCATCAATTCTTTGGTGATCAGCTTTCTTCACAGTCCAACTCTCACATCCATACATGACCACTGGAAAAAACATAGCCTTGACTGGATGGACCTTTGTTGGCAAAGTAATTTCTCTGCTTTTCAATATGCTATCTAGGTTGGTCATAACTTTTCTTCCAAGGAGTAAGCATCTTTTAATTTCATGGCTGCAATCACTATTTGCAGTGATTTTGGAGCCCCAAAAAATAAAGTATGACAATATTTCCAGTGTTTCCTTTCTATTTCCCATGAAGTGATGGGACCAGATGCCATAATCTTCATTTTCTGAAGGTTGAGCTTTAAGCCAACTTTTTCACTCTCCTCTTTCACTTTCATCAAGAGGCTTTTTAGTTCCTCTTCACTTTCTGCCATAAGGGTGGTGTCATCTGAATATCTGAGGTTATTGATATTTCTCCTGTGTGAGATGAGTGCAGTTGTGTGGTAGTTTGAACATTCTTTGGCATCGGAGTGAAAACTGACCTTTTCCAGTCCTGTGGCCACTGTTTAGTTTTCCAAATTTTTTATCATATCGAGTGCAGCATATACAAGAATAAGCATACTTAACTAAAAATAAGAGCTGTATGCAGAAAACTATAAAACCCTCATGGAAGAAAAAAAAAAACACAGACAGATGGCAAGATATATCATGATCTTGGATTGGAAGAATCAATATTGTGAAAATGACTATATTACCCAAAACAATCTTCATATTCAGTACCATCCCTATCAGATTACCAATTATGTTTTTCACAGAATTAGTTCAAGAGATTTTACAATTTGTATAGAAACACAAAAGACCCCAAATAGCCAAAGCGATCTTGAGAAAGAAAAATGAGGCTGGAGGAATCAACATTCTTGACTTCAGACTATAGAACAAAGCAACAGTAATCAAGATACTATGGTACTGGCACAAAAACTCTAATATAATCATTGGAACAAGATAGAAAACCCAGAGATAAACCTACACATCTATGGGAACCTTATCTTTGACAAAACAGTTCAGTTGAGTCGCTCAGTCATGTCTGACTCTGCAACCCCATGAATAACAGCACACCAGGCCTCCCTGTCCATCACCAACTCCTGGAGTTCACTCAGACTCACATCCATCAAGTCAGTGATGCCATCCAGCCATCTCATCCTCGGTCGTCCCCTTCTCCTCCTGCCCCCAATCCCTCCCAGCATCAGAGTCTTCTCCAATGAGTCAACACTTCGCATGAGGTGGCCAAAGTACTGGAGTTTCAGCTTTAGCATCATTCCTTCCAAAGAAATCCCAGGGTTGATCTCCTTCAGAGTGGACTAGTTGGATCTCCTTGCAGTCCAAGGGACTCTCAAGAGTCTTCTCCAACATCACAGTTCAAAAGCATCAATTCTTTGGTGCTCAGCCTTCTTCGCAGTCCAACTCTCACATCCATACATGACTACAGGGAAAACCGTAGCCTTGACTAGACGGACCTTAGTCGGCAAAGTAATGTCTCTGCTTTTGAATATGTTATCTAGGTTGGTCATAACTTTCCTTCCAAGGAGTAAGTGTCTTTTAATTTTATGGCTGCAATCACCATCTGCAGTAATTTTGGACTCATTATTAGAGAAATGAAATCAAAACTACAATGAAGTATCATCTCACATCAGTCAGAATGACCATCATCTAAACNCTAGGTTGGTCATAACTTTCCTTCCAAGGAGTAAGTGTCTTTTAATTTTATGGCTGCAATCACCATCTGCAGTAATTTTGGACTCATTATTAGAGAAATGAAATCAAAACTACAATGAAGTATCATCTCACATCAGTCAGAATGACCATCATCTAAACATCTGTAAACAAGAAATGTTGGAGAGGATGTGGAAAAAAGGGAACACTCCTCCACTGTTGGTGGGAGTTGATAAAATCAGTATGGAGAATAGTATCCAGAAATCCCACTACCAGGCAGATACCCTGAGAAAACATTCAGAAAGACACATACATCCCAGTTTTCATTGCAGCATTATTTAAATAGCTAAGACATGGAAGCAACCTAGATTTCCATCTCAGATGAATGGATAAGGAAGATGTGGTACATATATACAATTGAATATTACTCAGCCATAGAAAAAGAATGAATTTTAATCAGTTCTAATGAGGTGGATGAATCTAGAGCCTATCATACAGAGTGAAATAAGTCAGATAAATAGCACATATTGTATACTAACATTTACATATGAAATCTAGGGAAATGCTACTGATGAACCTATTTGCAAGACAAGAATAGAGATGCAGACAGAGAGAGCAGACTTGAGGACCCAGCAGGGGAAGGAGAGCATAAGATGAATTGAGAGAGTAGCATTGAGTTATATACATGACCATAAGTAAAATAGCTAGTGAGATGTTGCTGTACATCATAGGGAAATCAAGCCAGTGCTTTGTGAAAACCTAGAGGGATGGGAAGGAATTGGACATGGAAGGAGATTCAAGAAGGAGTGGACAGATCTATGAAAGAAGTGAAAATGAAAATCGTTCAGTTATGTCCAACCCTTTGCAAACCCAAGGACTGTATAGTCCATGGAATTATTCAGGCCAGAATGTTGAAGTGGGTAGCCTTTCCCTTCTCAGGGGATCTTCCCAACCCGGGGATCAAACCCATCTCCTGCATTGCAGGTGGATTCTTTACCAGTTGAGCCACAAGACATAGTTATACTTAAGGCCAAATCACACTATTGCATGGCATAACATTCTTCAATTGAAAAAAAAAATAAAAAGAACATAAAAGAAACATAGAAAAACTACAAAACTCTCCTCTAAGGATGTATCATCATTAGCATTGGCAAGATTCTATCAATACTTATAATGAAATGATCTTTCACTTTTAAAATTAGAGATATAAATTTGGAAGAATGAAAACTTTGGAGAAGAATTTTTTTTTTCATTTTTAAAGAGGCTACAGATGCTCAGGCTTCATATAATTTGATTTTCCTTTATAATTTACCTTTCAATATATTGTTGGTAATAAGTTGTTTTTTTAACTTTTATTTTTACTTTATTTTACTTTACAGTACTGTATTGGTTTTGGCATACATTGACATGAATCCATCATGGGTGTACATGAACTCCCAAACATGAACCTCCCCTCCCACCTCCCACCCCACATCATCCCTCCGGATCATCCCCATACACCAGCCCCAAGCATCCTGCATCCTGCATCGAACATAGACTGGCGATTCATTTCTTACATGATAGTATACATATTTCAATGCTATTCTCCCAAATCATCCCACCCTCTCCCTCTCCCTCTCCCTCTCCCTCAGAGTCCAAAAGTCCGCTCTACACATCTGTGTCTCTTTTGCTGTCTTGCATGAGGACCCTGTAAGGAAAGTATTTTTAATTAAGGTATGTACATTTCTGTTTACTCATAATGCTATTGCATGCTTAATAGATTATAGTGTAAATATAACTTTTATATACACTAGGAAACCAAAAATCCATGAAACTCAAATTGTTCTGATATTTGCTTTATTGTGGTGGTCTGGAATAAAATCTATGATATCTCCAATGTTCACCTATACTTTCTGGCTCTGCTTATCTATCTAACATTATCTTGAACCATCATTATATTCACTCACCAAGATCAAAGCACAATGGCACATTTATTTAGCCAGCTTAGTCTGAATCAAAAGCTTTCTGGATTCAGACACTTCAGTTCAGTTCAATAGCTCAGTCGTGTCCAGCTCTTTGCGACCCCATGGACTGCAGCACGCCAGGCCTCCCTGTCTGTCATCAACACCTGGAGCTTACTCAAACTCATGTTCATTGAGTTAATGATGCCATCCAACAATCTCATCCTCTGTTGTCCCCTTCTCCTCCTGCCCTCAATCTTTCCCAACATCAAAGTCTTTTCAAATGAGTCAGCTCTTTGCATCAGGTGGCCAAAGTGTTGGAGTTTCAGCTTCAGCATCAGTCCTTTCGATAAATATTCAGGATTGATTTCCTTTAAGATTGACTGGTTGGATCTCCTTGCAGTCCAAGGACCTTTCAAGAGTCTTCTCCAACACCAGAATTCAAAAGCATTAAGTCTTCGCTCAGCTTTATAGTCCAACTCTCACATACATACATGACTACTGGAAAAACCATTGATTTGACTAGACAGACCTTTGTTGGCTAAGTAATGTCTATGCCTTTCAATATGCTGTCTAGGTTGATCATAGCTTTTCTTCCAAGGAACAAGTGTCTTTTAATTTTATGGCTGCAGTCACCATCTGCAGTGATTATGGAGCCCCAAGAAACAGTCTTTCAGTATTTCCATTGTTTCCCCCATCTATTTTCCATGAAGTGATTGGACTGGATGCCATGATCTTAGTTTTCTGAATGTTGAGTTGTAAGCCAACCTTTCACTCTCTGCTTTCACTTTCCTCAAGGGCTCTTTAGTTCTTCTTCACTTTCTGCCATAAGGGTGGTGTCATTTGCATATCTTCAGACACTTAGCTGATCTTCTATAGGGTGTTTTGTGTCTGGATTGTTTACTTGGCATTTTCATTTCATTCAAGTCTTAGTTTCAATGTCACCTCTATTAAAATTCCTAGCTAAAATACAGGATACCTAGTTAAATTTGAACTTGATATTAACAATAATTTTTACTGTAGAAATGCTGCAACTATTGCACAGGACATATATATACAAATAAAAAATATGTTGGCTGTTTTAAATTAAATTTAAATGATGACTTGTATTTTATTTGTTCAATCTGATTATCCAACTCTCAGAGGCCTCCTGCATCACACCCTGAGTATTGCTTTTATTGTGCTTAACACATCATGTGATTGCCTTGTTTAAATATTTACTTCAGTAGATTACAAAGGCCCAAGGAGACAGTGACATTTTTGATTTTAATCGGGTCCCCCAGAGACAGACACTGCCTTAAGCCATATGAGGTACCACAAAACCACAGGTTAGGGCCCACTCAAACTGTAGCTATGAAGACCATGAAGCCACACAAGTACCCTGGAATGAGAACAAACCAGGGTACTCAATCACACACACATTCAGACCAGAGTTTATCACAGTGCCTTCCCTCTATGGGACGGTCCCTAACTTGTGGTCTTCTTCCTGAAGACCATAGGAGGTGATCAAACTCCTCTTCCACCCAGAGATGGGACCTGACTGGGCTTTGTCTTATATGTGGAGCAGAATAAACAAAGAAATAACAAGATAAATATATAATAAAGAACAGATTATTGGTTTTGAAAAGCGGGTGGTGGGGGCAGCAGTTAGAGAAATGAATAAACACATGTGTGTGTGTGTGTGTGTTTTCCTTAATTTAATTTTA
The DNA here is from genome assembly GCA_006410675.1 of Oreotragus oreotragus. Lineage (NCBI taxonomy): Eukaryota > Metazoa > Chordata > Mammalia > Artiodactyla > Bovidae > Oreotragus > Oreotragus oreotragus. Next base: position 1,451,906 of record SJYX01023020.1, on the reverse strand, counting down.
AAATGAAATCTAAAAATAAAGTCTTATTAACTAATCTAATGGCAATTTTCCAACTCTGTTTTGATTTTCCCCCAGTCTTATTGAGATACAATTGACATACATCAATAAATTGCACAATTCCCACAACAAGCTTAGCTAGCATTCATCTCACATAGATACAATAAAAATTAAAAAAAGACTTATTTTTCTTTGTTATGAAAAATTTTAGGATTTTCTTTCTTAATTTTCTTCTGCATTACACATCAGTATTAACTATAGTCATCACACTGTGTATTACATCCCTACTACTTATTTATCCTGTACCTGAAAGTTTGTACCCTTGACCACTCTCCTCCAATTCCCCCTCACCCAATCCCAGATACTATTTTTTCTGAATTCCTAGAAGCATTCCACAATGTTAACTACATAAGAACACCAATAATGAATATGTAACGGTAATTTTTAAAAGACCCGTTTGTCTGATGATATCTGATATATGAGAAGATATAAGTTGCAACTTAGTGCAATTCAAGACTAAAGATACAGCTTTACTAGATGAAAATAATCGGTGAAATACTATTTAAAGAAAAAGTAAACTATGTTTTTCATTTTCTTTAATTTCTCCTCTATCATCTCAAATATAAGCAACTAAGATTGTGTGAAACTGAATTAAAAGCAGTATGTTTTTCAGAATCTTCATTAGTCATTGGAGGGATGAGTGCCATGCTAAAATTTTAGTTCAATCAGTAGAATAACTAACTGCTGTCAATGTGTGAGCATCACAGATCTGCAGCAAAGAGGAAAGGTGCTGTTGTTAAAACCCCCTGCAGCCCAGAAGAGATGAGTCTATAGGAAAGATGCACAGTCATATATTCCCATATCCTCTGGGCTATTTTCCAACTAAACTTGTGGAACGAGACAGCTGTGCCCTTTAATCTGTTCCCTATTGCCTCTTTACATGGTTAGTTCCAAATGCGATATTTTGCTTGGTGCTTGGATTGTCACTTTATGGATTCATGTCTAGTTTTGTGAAAGCACAATGTGTTAGTTTAATATTTATTGATCTTTCACAATATGTTAGGAGTGATACAGAAAATATATCCAACATGGTCTTCAATTTCTAGGAATTTATATTTGAAACTATTACATATATTGGTTACAAATAAATACTACAGACACAAACATGCTCTACTCTTTTTTGTCAGTGACTATTTGTAAAGTGTATTTGTCTGATATGACAGATCAGCATAAGTACTTTGGAAAAAATGGGTGGTCAATATTTTTAATGAAAACAATCTCTTCAGCCAAGGCAGTTAAACTTTCTGATGGCTTGCTGCCAAAATATTTTTGATGTAATTGATATTGGACAGCATTCTTTTGGTAAATATTTCATCAAAAAAATAAATAAACCAAATGTCTTTCCTTCAATATCTTTGAATGCTAAACAATTTTCTTCTTAAGGAGTTTATTCTTAAGGTACAGAATTTAAAAAGAAAAGCATAATTTTTTTTAATGAATGTCTTTAACAAATTAAAATGTGAGTGAATAGAAAATTAAATTATAATGGGAAGAAAAGATAAATGTCCATGTCTCAATACTATGGCTAGTTCTCGAAGACATTAATTGATGTATATATCCCTCACTCCCTTAGGTAAATATGATGATCATGTTTTTATAAAAATGGTAACTAAAGTTTTTCAAAATTAAGCAAATTATTAAAATTTTCAAACTAGTTTCAGAGCCAAAAATCAAAACACAAATCTTACTGATTCCAACCCAAAATTATTAATGAGTTCTCCTCTAAAGAAACATAATAGAAAAGATCTGATAACATCTTGGACTTAAAGCTATAATTGAATGAATACTGTACCTTGTTTGTGCTATGTCGCTTTAGTTGTGTCCAACTCTGCGACCCTATGAATTGTAGTCAGCCAGGCTCCTCTGTCCATGGGATTCTCTAGGCAAGATTACTGGAGCGGGTTGCCATGCTCTCCTCCAGGGAATCTTCCAGACCCAGAGATCTAAACTGTGTTTCCCCGGGCTACTGCATTACAGACAATTCATTACCAATGAGCCCATAGTTGGAAAGGGCTTCCCAGTTAGAGCTGCTGCTGCTGCTAAGTCACTTCAGTCGTGTCTGACTCTGTGTGACCCCATAGACGGCAGCTCACCAGGCTCCCCCATCCCTGGGATTCTCCAGGCAAGAATACTGGAGTGGGTTGCCATTTCCTTCTCCAATGCATGAAAGAGAAAAGTGAAGGTTAAGTCGCTCAGTCTGTCCGACTGTTAGCGACCCCATGGACTGCAGCCCACCAGGCTACTCCGTCCATTGGATTTTCCAGGCAAGAGTACTGGGGTGGGGTGCCATTGCCTTCCCCGCCAGTTAGAGCTAGTGATAAAGAATCTGGACATAAAAGATAAGGGACTATCCTCTAGACTAGGAAATGGCAACTCATTCCAATATTTTTGCCTGAGAAATTTCATGGACAGAGGAATCTGATAGGCTATAGTCCAGGGGCTGCAAAGTGTCAGACAAAACCGAGCGACTGAGCACATGTGTGTGCACATGCAAGTGCACACAAACACAAACACACACACATGCACACTAGTTTAAAAAGTAAATGGGCAGTTGGAGAAAAATGATCATTCAATTTGTGTTTATAAATTTCCTCAAATCCCCTTACAGAAACAATTGAGCAGTTAGGATGTCAATAAAAAAAATATTTCAATAAAACTAGTGGCATAGTATGCTCAATTACCTTAGAAGGAAGGGGGGTCTTCTAAATCACTTATAACAAGGAGACCAGTAAAATCCATACTGCACAGGATAATGAAGGGAAGATAAAGATGAACCCTTCAACCTTTTCCTAATGCATTCAGACATTAGGGGAAATGATATCAAGTGGTGGACACTGGTATAAGGCCACATCCTAGCCACACAAGAAGCTGTCTCTTGGCTGGTTCAATCTCTGAGTTTTCAGCAGAACACTTCATTATTCTGTCAAGACAGATATTACTGGATAATGGAACATGTGGTAGGACCAGTGAATTCCACAGATCCATTGATAGCTGGCATTTTGTTTTGTAAAATGTGTTATTTGAACTCACTAGAGGCAATGTTATGAGATACCATAGCAATGAATAAGGCATTTCTGTAAGATGATAATGCTGGAAAAAGAATTGAGAACCACAGGAAAAAAATCATATCTGGAATAAACTTTTAAACCCACATGGAAAAAACTCTACCCTAGCATGATCCATTTTGCACAGGAACTACAAGAAAAAATTAAATGGAAATCAATGAATGTAACTTTTTTCAATAGTGCCATAATAACACATAAAAATTATTTCATGATTGTATATTCTTATTGAGATTTACATTAAAGCAATAGTTAAAAAAAATTCTTAAACTGCATCATGTTCTTAATTTTAGTAAAGACAATGATATTCTGAAATATTACCAGTTAAAGCAGATAGGAATTAAGTAAATATCATTAAAGGAAAACATTTTGTGTGTGCACAAAAACAAATATAAAATAGAAGAAATTAATTCAACTTAGATCTGAATTAGAAAAAGAAAAACACATTTTTCTTATTTTCTAAAAAATAATTTTTTAGCTCTGTCTTTATAAACAATTTAGAATCATGATAGAAAATAAGGACATGGAAAATTTAGATTGAGATCTCTAAATATGATTTTTCACCAAAAGAACAAGAAATGAATAATTCTAGATCCATGTCAGAAAATATACAAGATTAGCCTGGAGTATTTTATTTTGCCAGAAAGCATGGAAAATATCAAAGTCTCTAATAGAATATAAAAGCCAAGTTGAAGAAGAAGTCACTGGCCAAGGCTGACAGACAGAGCATCAAACAAAATAAGGACTGTAACTCACTGAAACATATGTAATTAGCAATTCTTAAAATGATAAATGTATGACTGTAATCAAGCATTGATACTGCCTTTCCTGTACAACTCAATTTCAGGGTAACTATCGCTGATGAGTGAGAGTTCTTAAACGAAGGACTCCTGGTAATAATTGCAGAAGCACTGATAGGATTAGAAAATCAGCATTGCATCATTTACAACAAAATAATTAATCTAGGCAAACATCAATAGTTAGCAAAACTAGTTGGAGAAAAAGTGAGAGGACAATGGATGAATCAGATGTCAACATCAGAAATTATTGATCAAACATTACTTGACTAAGTGTCAGAAAATCAGACATGATGTGCCACCTGATTTGCTGAGACACAGTATAAATAGATTTGTTAAAGTGTTTTGCTGCTAAAATTGTTAAAAATTTCAATCAGGCTTCCATAAAAAATGGCTTGTAATAAATATAGAAAATAGAAGTATATGTTTGAAAACTCCACAGAGTTGAAATTCGTCAAATTTTACACAACAAATTATCTAACTTCTTCAACCAAAAACTAGGAGTAAGAGGAAGGGAAGATGTTACAGGATGGAAGAAATATGAAATACACCAGACCCACTTAAAGAAACCATATAAATGGCCAACAGGTATATAAGAAGGTGCTCAACATCGCTAATCATCAGAAAAATGCAGATATTAATGATCATGAGATGTCACCTCACACCTTTCAGAAGGGCTATTGTCATAAAGACAAGAAATAACAAATGCAGAGAGGATATAGAGAAAAGGGAATTCTTATACTCTGATGGTGGGAATGCAAACTGGTTCAGCCACTAGGGAAAATGATATGAAAGTTCTTCAGCAAGTTAAAATTAGAACTAACATATGACCTAGCAATTCCATTTCTGAGTATATATTCAAAGGAAACAAACTTATATCTCAAAGATATATCTGTACTCCCATATTCACTGTAATAGTCATGATAGTCAAGGTCTGAAAACTACCTAAATATTCAATAGATGAATATATCAAGAAAATTATATATGTATATATGTATATATGTGCAGATATATATGTTATATATATAATGTTCATGTATGAGTATGGAAATAATTGTATGTGAATATATAAATATTTATATACATATATACAAATATATTTATAGAAATATAAATAAAACATTTTTTAGCCTTAAATAAGATGGATATCTTGTCATGTGTGACAAATAGGTTGACATAGGTTGCATTATGCAGCTAAAAAAGCCAGACATAAAAAAAAATGCATGGTATCACTTATATATGCAATCCAATATTTTTAAAGAAAAAACAGATGAACTCATAGAGAGTAGAAAGGTAGTCACCAGGGACTGGATGGTTGTGGAATAGGAGGAGACTGTTAAAAAGTTTCAAACATTCAGATATGAGATGGATAAGTTCTGAGGGTCTAATATATAACATGGTGATTACAGTTGAAAATACTGTAGTGTATAATTGAATTTTTTTGTTTTCACCAAAGGAAAAAAGTAAACATGTGAGAAGAGGGATGTGATAATTAACTCAATGGGGGAGTACTGCCACCAAATAAATTTATATCCTGTTTATGCTGTATATATAAATATCTTATAATTTTGTCAATTATATCTCAATAAAACTGAAGAGAAAGATACATATCAAACAAACACAACTCATTTAGCTCTAACTTCAAAGATCTACTGCAAATAAATTTTCACAAATAAAAGAAGTATGGAAATTTTAATAGAAACAAGGATTTAGAAAGTGTTGAGTAAATATTAACTAGCTCAGTTCAATAACTGTTGACACTGTTTTAATAAATCTATATTTGTTTGAGGTGAATGTTGCAATATGTATGGGAAAAATAAAATCATATCTATTATTTTTAGGACCAAAATAACAAAGTGATGATAATTAGAATAATTGGAATTTGTTGAAGATTTGCAAATAGTGGAAACTGTGATAGCTGAGTGATGAGGATTCACAATACTCCTATCTAATTTAAAATTTTATAAAATATACAAAATATACTAGAAAATATAAAACTAAGAATCAAGATGTACCTCTCTAATGGCACATCTTTCTAAAGTTGCATCTTCATAGTGTTACTCAAGTTAATACACACCCATATATGTCCACATTTCAGCATTAGAATTTAGGGGGAAAAAAAGCTTAACATTTAGGGAAATTTATAGACAAAGTCTGTAGAAACAAGAGTTCATAAAAATGTTAAGAAAATAAGGATATAATATCTTCCCATGTATTTACTTTAATTACTTGCTTTTAAATTATTACTGGTCATGTAAGTTGTGAATAGCAAGCTAGTGAAACCACTCTTAACTGTACTGCAATGCTAATGTGCATGTTTATTGGGTTTTTGTTATTGGCAGACTTGCTTTGACCTCACTCTTACTCATTAACCACAGTTTCTTCACACTATTTTTATCCACACCCTGCACTTTTTCTAGTTTAAGACTCACCACTTTTATGAAATATTTCCTTAGCACAGTTACCATTATTCTCCTCTTTGGGGGATCTTACACAAATAATTATTTCACTATTTGCCATGTAACTACATATTGTCTTATTTTAACAGTTTGTGTTTCTTTCTTACTAAAAGAACCGTAAAGTTAGTGTTTTACCTATAGTGCTTATTTTGTATTAAAATTTTGTGTACGTTAGGTTCTTTTTCTCTATACTAGAGCCTTCATACATGTATTTGAGTTTGTCTTCTTTATTATCTAGCTTCATGTTAGGTTTTCAATGAAATTTATTAATTGAATAAATTTTAACAGCTTGAAAGAAAGGAAACCAAAATATACTGAATACTAATATGCCAAGCATCATGCTAGGCTCTTAATATGTAAGTACTATTATGTTATTTTCCCAAGTTTAGAGAAGAGAAAGCTAACATTCAGAAAATATGTAATTTTCTAAGTTGCTAATAAGTGGAGTGACTGAGATCTAAACCCAACATATTAATTACTAAAATGTTTTTTTAATTGTTTTTGTTGTTTCTGTATGTGTGGAAGTAAAAACTAATACAAAATAGAGAGATGATGATAACATGAACACTTCCATATTATGAAATTGGTTTTCTTATTTAAGAATGTTTTGTTCTCTTTTCACACAACTGTTTTTTCTCTTCAAGAATTTTATTTCCTTCTTAGTGGCTTTCTCTCTGAAACCTGGTTTCTACCTTATCTGTGTACCATTTTCTAGTCTTGTGTGTGGTCATTGATACATCACAGGAATGTATGGGTGTGAGCTCTTCTGATTTTTAATCAAAAATTATGTTTGCAATCAAGCCCTAAAGAGATTAACACTCTCATGGCAAAACCCAGAACAGTGTGATCATCACTAGTGTGTTCTCTTCAGTTATGTGTCCACTATGTTGTCTATAACATTTTCACTCATTTAAAGTGTTTGTGTAGGAAAGTACCGCTGGTTTCCTTACCAGCAGGGAAATGAATAATGCGTGGCAAGAAAGTTAAAATTGCTTCATGAAAAACACTCAGAAACACCTAGATTTTCTTCTGGGATAGTAATCAGAATAAGGAACTCTGCTATGCCACCCAAGAAGTATATTGAACCCAACTTTGCTCTCCTCCTGTCAAATCAATTTTAACTTTGAGAGAAAGGCATGCCATCCTGCCACATCACTGTCCCCTTACTTGGTTCAGTAGGAAAGTGCTATTATTACTCTCACTGCTCTTGTTTGCCTTCTGCTATACCCAATACTTCTGGCTCCTCATAGGGCAGGATTATTGCCACTAAATTGTCTATGAGAACAGACAAGGAAGAATGACAGTGTATAACAGAAAAAAAAAAAAAGAGACAATGTCCTTCCATTTCTATCTTTGTATTTATATTAAGAAGTTTCAAAAGCATGGCTACTATTTATTTTCTCCCATGTTTTGTTCAATTTCCTATAGCAGCTCCATTATGTTTCTTTCCCTTCATCCCTACCCTTTTTTGATAATTTTTGCCTGCAATTATTGGGAACATTAGAAGTATGTAATTTTCTTTCACCTCTTATAATACATCACAACAAAACCTGATATGAAGAGAAAAGATTCCTTATGTCATTTAAAATGTTTATATGAAATTAATGTCATCCAGCTATTGGAGGAGAGCCACAGAAGAACTGAATATAAATAATACATAGCTTTGATTATCTGTATAAATGGTTTTGAAAATTCATGTGACAAACTGAATGTTCTGTCTGTTTATAAAATAATATATAATTTTTATTATTTTGTTTTGGTGTATAGTTGATTTACAATATTGTATTATTTTCTACTGTACAGCAAAGTGGATCAGTTTTACATATATCCACTCTTTCTTTTTAGATTCTTTTCCCCATAGGTCATTACAGAACATTGAGTAGAGTTCCCTGTGCTATACAACAGATTATTAGTTATCTATTTCCTATATAGTAGTATGTACATGTCAGTCCCAATTTACCAATTTATCTCTCACCCACTTTCCCCTTTGAGTAGTGTATAATTTAAATACTAAAGTATTAAGTACTAAAGATGTTTGTAAGTAGTTTCAAATGATCCAGAAAAACAACAGAGAAATAAATAAAGAAACAAGTGTGAATATCAGTGAAGGTATACTTATACTTTTTTTTCCTCATTGTTTTGCAGGTTTGAAAATTTTTCAAGTAAAATGCTGGGTAGAAAAGCATAAATTATTTATCTAGAATATTGTGTGAAAATGAGGGCCACTGTCACATTAATTTTTCATTTGCTTGGTAACATTTACTAATTGTTTGCACATCACAGAATCTGTTAATGAAGAGTGCTACTGAATTATTTTTTATAATATATATTGAATTAACACAATAGTTATTGCAGAAAGTAAGCAGTGGGTTTTTTTTCACAATGCTGGATATAGATACCTTACACTTTGTTAATATTCTTTTCTAATATTGAAGAACTGTTAGAGAAATCACTCTTCATAATCCCCTATTGTTTTTCACACGTCAGTCTAAATAAACTTGGGAGTCTATTGCACATATTAAGTTATGCATTACAGTATAGGCAGATGGATATTTGACACGTGGTCACATTACAGTGAGAGCATGCAAATCTAGGTAATAAATAAGTCAGACTTTCTTGGAGTTTGACATTGGAATAAGAAGGAGAGACTGAAATAACTGGCTAGTAATATTCTCCTATGCTTAGATGGAGACTGGGACTATTATTCCAAAAAGCATTGCAACATTTGTTAGCTCTTTACAAGGCTCTCTGAACATAGTGTATATTTTTGAAAGGAATCTCAGAAGTCTGCTGTTGAATCTCAATTCTTGCATTTATAAATTAAGGCATTAGACCAAATAATTTCTTATTAAAAAAAGAAAACCTCGATTTTTAATAAATTTAATCCTACGAGCTATAGAAATAATAGTAGGCATATATTTGCTGCTATGCTGTGCTGTGCTTAGTCACTCAGTCCTGTCCAGCTCTTTGCAACCCTCTGGACTGTAGCCTACCAGGCTCCTCTGTCCATGGGATTCTCCAGACAAGAACACTGGAGTGGGCTGCTATGCCCTCCTCACTTGCCATTATGGGAACATTTTTTATTCAATATAAACTGAGAATATCTTTGAAAACCTACTGTGTGCTACACTTCAAAGTATTTTCTCTTATGTCCTCTTTATAACAGCTCTGTGCGTTCTATGTATTCTCCTCATTTTCCAGTTAAGAAAACTTAATTGCAAAGAAAAAGAATAGTTTGCAGAAAAATCTCACGGTATGTTAGTGGAGGGCTTGGAATTTAGACCTGAATGTATCTGGTTGCAAAGGAATAAAGGCAAAGCTAAAGGTTATAGTTTCTATAACATAAAATCATCCATCCCTTTAGGTCCTAATGCATACTGTATTTACTTCACAATTAGAAATTCATTCTTCTCTATCTAGTTCTGAAAGCATTTAATGTGTTTGCATAGAAATTACAACAATAGCTTAACTTCCTTTCCAGTCCATAGCACCTAACACAGAACTGAGCTAAGAGCAGCCATTAAATAAACAATTGATGATTAAAGTAATTGTTTTCATTGCTATTTCAACACCAGAGGAGGTGGCTCTCCTGATTATGTTTTAGTGTTATCCTTTCAGGCAGTTTTAGATATAATAAGCCATCTCTTGGTCTCTCTTTTTTAAACAGTTCAGAGATTTGCATTTTTAAATATCAAACTACCAGCCAATTGCTAATCAACAAGTATATACAGAATGACCTCAGGGTACATTATCAGAATCTTCAACAGTAATTTCCATAAAAATATGTTTCTCCAAAAATAGATATAAATTTCCTTACTGGTCAAAACTTGCTTTTCCCAACAGATCAGCGTTTTCCCTATGTACTTATATAGATGTTTATTTGAAATAACTGCCTCACTTCTAAATCATGTTACCCTAGTTCTCTGCATGTCCTTGAGATTCCTTTATCATCCGCATCATTGTGCTGCATGTTCAGCCCTATTAGTTTTGAGCTTAATGCTGTGCAGTTTAGCTTGCTGATAAAAGCCTTATTGTAGTGTTTTTAATACCTACAGCGCCTCTGTGATTTTGCACAAATTAATTGTTCTTTTGTAGCTATTTTAGCTTTTTAGTACTTTGAAGCTGTTACTGAGGAGACAGACAAGGGGGAACTGTGGTTTACAGCACGACAGCTTAATTTACATAGGCAATGTGAAGTGGAATGATGAGGAAATTAAATCAAGGAAGGAAAAAAAAAACTGCACAAATGAAAAACATTTGTATTTGACCTGAATGATCCAGCTTGAAAAACTACCTAAAGAGAACTACCCAGATGATTGCTGTGGCCTTCACTTAAGTTTATCTGATTAATAGACTGAAAGACTAAAAGCTCATATTTCTTTAAAAAGCAGAAACAAACAAGATTTATGATCTTAAGAAACACTCAATTTGAATGAGAGGATAGGAAGATAATTTATCATATATGAATATTTTCCAGAAAATGATAAAAGAATTATCTGAGCCTAGGTGCCATCCACATAGAAGGGAAATAGAAAGGGCATTTTTCCAATCACCTGTTTTATTTAATGAGTCTGATGAATACCTCACTTGCTCTCTTCCTATGTATGTGACTCTGAACTAGTCCTTTTCAGATTTTATTATTTATGCTTTCTCATCCCCTGCTCTATCATAAGGGACTAAGTAGTCAATCACATGGAATGTTTTAATACTCTTTATACCATTAAAAATTCTTGCAATGCATTTTTAAATTAAGCAAAGAGATAATTTAGGTGTTTAAACTTGATGTTAGAGAGAAAAGAATGAGCAGAAGCAGCAAAAACCTACCTTATGGGAGCTTATAAATGACATAAACACAAACTCAAAGTATGAATACACAATTGCACATTAAAACATACAAAACTTATAAGTATTAATACTAACTATTTCAATTTAATATTATGAAAAACTATGGCTGCACGGAAGAAGTTAGGAAGAATCAACTTACTGGCTGAGGTGATTCCCTACGTGTGGTTTGGAAGTAGATGATACTAGAGAACTGGCCAGTATATGAACCACTCTGGGCCTCCCCGCCTGTTTGCTTTTGTTGAATCGGTTTGCTGTTTGTTCAGTCACTAAGTCTGTCCAACTCTTTATGACCCTGTGGACTGTGGCACACCAGACTCCTCTGTCCTCAACTATCTCCCAGAGTTTGCTCAAATTCATGTTCATTGATTTAGCTTCAATTCAGTTCAGTCGCTCGGTCGTGTCCGACTCTTTGCGACCCCATGAAGAACACCCTTATCATTTTAATCACTTTTAGTTGGTTTTTCCCTTACATACAATGAAAGTAGTTTAGCCATCTGCTTAATGTTAAGTAGTGCATTAAACTTAAACCATTAATACTATCAGTTTTCTAATTATAGGAATCTAATTTTATAGTTTTGCCAAATATATATTTAAGGGCAGGGTTTATTTCCCAAAGATTCTTGTTTTATAAAAGGATTCATCAGAAAGATTTGTTTCAATTAGCAGTAACCTGTGTGTACATCATAAACTGTGGGTGTGTTTCACCAAAAATAACTTTCCCTTACTTAAATGTTTTGTATGATTTTTTGAGGGACTTCTAATATACCAGAAATGTCTTGGATCAATCCGAATTTAATTCATATAAAGAGTCATAATCATGAGGTTAAAACTCTGAAGCATGATTGCTCCTTAGTCATCTTGTTTCTAGAATCCTGGGGACTGTGGGGATTGGTTCATTTACTTTCAGGATTGGAAAGAAAGTGAAGAAAGAGATGATGTTGGAAAAGAGTCTTAAGGAAAAGGTAGAAACAGAGAGAAAGGAAGAAAGAGGAATATAGAAAGAGAAGGAGGAGCAAGGAGACATGGATGAAAGAGAAAAAGAGAGAGGAAGAGGGATAGAGAGAATTTATTGGGAAAGATTAATAGTGATTAAGGATTAGGGCAAAGCTGAAATGAAAATTCTGTAGGAAGATATCTCATTATGCTACCCGATATACAGATTTTCCAGTACAATTGTATAGATAATTTCACCACTTACTATTTTCTTGTTTCTTATTTCCCAAGATACAACATTATAAAGAACTGTTGGAGGCGCAGCAAGTTCACTGAGAGAAGTATGAAAATAAAGAAAGAATAGCTGACAGTGTGAATGACTATTAAAAGCATTATTTTTAATGAACATTTGTTCTTAGAAAAAGAAATACTTTTGATAATATTAATGGTCATTTGTAAATTTTTCTAGATCTGGAAATGGAAGAGTCCTCTAAATACTATGAGTTAGTTAATGTATTGATTTAAAACTCTGTTTTGGTTCTGATGTGAACCAGATTTTTTAATTTATTTTTAAATTATATGACAGGTTTTAATAGGGGCAGAATACTCTGAACAGCCTAATGTGAAATTCCTACATTTATTTTCACAACTTTTAAAAACTTTTGAGTTCTCTAATATTCTGTGTCACATCAATTATTCTTTAACATAATTTTATTTCTATGATTTTATGGCAAAGATCAAATTAATAAAACAAGATCAGGAGTAGGTTAACATTTTCTATAAAGAGCAAAAGAGTAAATAGCTGAAGGTTTGCACATCATAAGATTTCTGTCATAAGTATTCAGCTCCATGATTATAGCATAGAGTAACCACAGGCAATACCACAGCAAATGGTCTGTCTGTGTTTCACTAGAAGTTTATTTACAAAAGCAGGAGACATATTGGATTTAGTGCATAGGCCCTGGAAACTTCTGGATTGGATTCAGTCCTATTCTGACAACTTCTTGACCAACTACTTGTAAATTTTTACGAAAATTTTATGTATTTTTAAACACATATATTTATGTACTCCTGCTGCTATTTAGTCACTAAGTCATGTCTACTTTTTGTGACCTCAGGGACTGCAGCCCTCCAGGTGACTCTGCCCACAGGATTTCTCAGGCAAGAATATTGTAGTAGGCTGCCGTTTCTTTCTCCAGTGGATCTTCTTGACCCAGGGAACAAACCCACATTTTCTGATGGCAAGCGGATTCTTTACCACTAAGCCACCTGGGAAGTTCACTTATATACTTACTTTTAGATTATTTCTCATTATGTGAGAGATGCAAGAGATTATTATTAAGATATCAGGTGATAAAAAGAAACATTTTAGATAAAATTAGACAGTATTGAATTCCTTAAAAAGAAAAACAGTTGGAAACATGCACAAACAATTATTTTGTTCATTAACTCAAGATATTAATATTTTTGACATTGTATTTCAAATGTTTTATATAACATTTTTTTTTCATTTATTACTCTGTAATACTTATACATCTTTCATGTTTTAATGCTTTTACAATATTATGTTAATAAGGTAGTTCCTATATGCTTTGGAATTAATTTCCTGTAATAAAGAAGATCTGTAATGGATAGAGGAGTCTGACAGGCTGCAGTGCGTGGGGTCACCAAAGAGTCAGGCATGACTGAAATCACTAAACTATAAAAAAGATAGTCTATCATTGATGTTTGATCAATAATAGGTGCCCAATATGCTACTGGAGATCAGTGGGAAAATAACTCCAGAAAGAATGAAGGGATGGAGCCAAANTAGTAGAAATTATTTAAGAAGTGGAGACTAAAAATAAGGATGATACATCAAGGTATGTGAAAACTTAAAATTTTAAAATGAATACTACTACTAGCCTGAAATATAAACCACTATGTTATCAATTAAAATGCCAGGAAATATAAAAAATGTGTTAATCTGCAATCACAAGTGCAATTAATAAATCATCTATAGATCAAGACATGAAAGTCTAGTTAGTTAGGTCTGATAAAAAGAATTTAATATAACTAGTCTGGATTCATTTACCAAATGAAATAAATCACAATAAATATAAAAGTAAACATTATAATTTTATATTGAAGACAAACTTATATATACATAAAAAAACCATAATTGGAATGTAATGTAAAGTTCAGAAAGATTAACTAAAAATAAAGAGTTCCTAGCTAGTAAAAACATATCACCACATATTTTTAAGGAAACATTTTCTATTTGCTAAGAGATTATTCATGTTTTAAATAGAATGTCTTAATTTTATCTAAAACCAACATAAAGAGAGAATAACAAATTAATATTCAGAGAAATTATTATTTAACTATAGATCTTTCTTGTAATATGAATTCTGTTTATAAATTTTATTTTTCATTTTGTTTATGAATTCTCATTAACAAAGTCAAAACATAAATGTAAAAACATTTCTCTACACTCTGAAAAGCTGAATGGTCTCTGAAGTAGCTTGCAAAATTTATTTGCATATTTACATTATAATATGTAATTTATATTATGGATACCATCTAAGGTACAACATCACTAACTAAACCTCTTTTTAAGCTCTAACAAATACATTTCATTGGGTTTAGCTTCATTGTCTTTATGAAAGTTGATCTTCCATAAATTAAAACACAACCAAATTACAGATAATTCTAATGGTATCAGTTCAGTTCAGTTCAGTCGCTCAGTCGTGCCCAACACTTTGTGACCCCATGAACTGCAACACGCCAGGCATCCCTGTTCATCAGCAACTCCCGGAGTCCGCCCAAACCCATGCCCATTGAGTCAGTGATGCCATCCAATATCTCATCCTCTGTCGTCCCCGAGTCCTCCTGCCCTCAATCTTTCCCAACATCAGGATCTTTTCAAATGAGTCAGGTCTTCACATCAGGTGGCCGAAATACTGGAGTTTCAGCTTCAACATCAGTCCTTCCAATGAACACCCAGAATTGATCTCCTTTAGTATGGACTGGTTGGATCTCCTTGCAGTCCAAGGGACTCTCAAGAGTCTTCTCCAACACTTAGTTCAAAAGCATCAATTCTTCAGCACTCAGCTTTATTCACAGTGCAACTCACATCCATACATGACGACAGGAAAAACTATCGCCTTGACTAGATGGACCTTAGTCGGTAAAGTAATGTCTCTGCTTTTGAATATGCTATATAGGTTGGTCATAACTTTCCTTCCAAGGAGTAAGTGTCTTTTAATTTCATGGCTGCAATCACTATCTGCAGTGATTTTGGAACCCAGAAGAATAAAATCAGCCACCGTTTCCACTGTTTCTTCATCTATTTGCCATGTGATGGGACCGGATACCATGATATTAGTTTTCTGAATGTTGACCTTTAAGCCAACTTTTTCACGCTCCTCTTTCACTTTCATCAAGAAGCTCTTTAGTTTTTCTTCACTTTCTGCCATTAGGGTGGTGTCATCTGCATATCTGTGGTTATTGATATTTCTCCCGGCAATCTTGATTCCACCTTGTGCTCCTTACAGCCCAGTGTTTCTCATGATGTACTCTGCATAGAAGTTAAATAATCAGGGTGACAATATACAGCCTTGATGTACTCTTTTCCCTATTTGGAACCAGTCTGTTGTTCCATGTCCAGTTCTCACTGTTGCATCCTGACCTGCAAACAGGTTTCTCAAGAGGTAGGTCAGGTCGTCTGTTATTCCCATCTCTTTCAGAATTTTCCACAGTTTATTGTGATACACAGAGTCAAAGGTTTTGGCATAGTAAATAAAACTGAAAGAGATTTTTTTCTGGAACTCTCTTGATTTTTCAATGATCCAGCGCGTGTTGGCAATTTGATCTCTGGTTCCTCTGCCTTTTCTAAAACCAATTTGAACATCTGGAAGTTCATGGGTCACTTATTGCTGGAGCCTGGCTTGCAGAACTTCAAGCATTACTTTAATAGCATGTGAGATGAATGCAATTGTGCAGTAGTTTGAGCATTCTTTGGCATTGCCTTTCTTTGGGATCAGAATGAAAACTGACATTTTTCCAGCCCTGTGGCCATTGCTGAGTTTTCCAAATTTGCTGGCATATTGAGTGAAGCACTTTCACAGCATCATTTTCAGGATTTGAAATAGCTCAACTGGAATTCCATCACCTCCACTAACTTTGTTTGTGGTGATGTTTCCTAATGGTATATATGATAATTAAGACCAAATATTAAAATCTTTCAGTAGTAATCTAAATAATACAATTTTGAGGCAAAAAACAAAACAAAACTATAAAATTAAGCATTTTCTATTACAGGGAGGTGTTTCTGTAAATTAGCTGGTTAAATTATATGTAAACTTAATGTAACTTCTCTCATTGTTGAGGTATGAAATATCAGCATGTTTGTTTTTTATAGAAAATAGAAAGTTTTCAGAGAATTTACATACATTTAGATAAACTGGATAACAGAAATCTAAGCAACCATTTTTTCCTTAAAAGTAATTTGTTTTCCTGAATTAATCTGGATAATTGTTTTAATTTCCCTCCAATTTTGTAGAAATATTTCAGAATTTTTGTGAACCATTTTGCACATAAGGAAAAAAAAAACTGCCTTTTAAAATTCAGTGCAGCTGTTTAACTCAGACTGTATCTAAATATTTTAACTTACCAAATGTGTTTGGGCAGAAGAAAATTTATTTTTACTGAAATATACTTTCAGTCAACAGAGTCAATAAGAATGTGACAGCCCTAAATATTGGTACATCATATTTTTGGACAGTAAGTGGATATGATTATTAAAACAATGTATTTGGGGGATAAAAGCCTTGGATTATGGCTCTCCTTCTCATTAATTTCTTTAAAATGGAAAACAGATACCAGATACTGTGCCAGGGACTCTAGCATGAGGGAGTGTATGTGGTTGGGAGAAAGGAAACAATAATTCCTTAGAAATATAAAAGTTTTCTCAGCAAAAAAATCAAATGATATTGTTTACAGAGTGTGTACTTAGAAAATAGAAGGTAGGAAGCTTCATTTTAGCCTTATTTTAAAATAATAGATGAGCAGCTTTATAATAATGCAAGATTACTTAATCACAAAATGATTCACTTGGATAATTTGATAGTGGTAACACAGGACTGGAAAAGGTCAGTTTTTATTCCAATCCCAAAGAAGGACAATGGCAAAGAATGTTGAAAGTACTGCACAATTACGCTCATTTCACATGCGAGCAAGGTAATGCTCAAAATGCTTCAAACTAGGCTTCAACAGTATGTGAACTGAGAACTTCCAGATGTACAAGATTGATTTAGAAAAGGCAGAAGAACCAGAGATCAAATAGCCAACATCAATTGAATCATAGAAAAGGCAAGGGAATTCCAGGAAAAAAAAAATCTACTAATTCTTCATTGACTACACTAAAGCTTTTGACTGTGTGGGTCAAAAGAAACTGTGGAAAATTCTTGAGATGGGAATACTAGACCACCTTACCTGTCTCCTGAGAAACCCATATGCAGGTCAAAAAGCAACAGTTAGAACTGGACATGGAACAATAGACTGGTTCCAAATTGGGAAAGGGGTGTGTCAAGGCTGTATATTGTCACCTTGCTTATTTAACTTAACTTATATGCAGTGTATATCAAATCAAATGCCAGACCGGATGAAGCACAAGCTGGAATCAAGATTGCCAGGACAAATATCAATAATCTCAGATATGCAGATGACACCACCTGCATGGTGGCAAAAAGTGAAGAGGAACTAAAAAACTTCTTGATGAAAGTCAAAGAGGAGAATTGAAAAGCTGGCTTAAAATGTAGCATTCAGAAAGCTAAGATCATGACATCTGGTCTTGTCACGTCTTGACAAATAGATGGGGAAACAATGGAATCCGTGACAAACTTTACCTTCTTGGGCTCCAAAAATCACTGTGGACAGTGACGGCAGCTATAAAATTAAAAGACATTTGCTTCTTGGAATAGAGCTATGACAAACCCAGACAGCAATTTAAAAGGCATCACTTTGCTTATAAAAGGCATCACTTTGCTTACAAAAGTCCATATAGTCAAAACTATGATTTTTCCAGTAGTCATGTACAGATGTGAGAGTTAGACCATAAACAAGGCTAAGCACCAAAGAATTTCTGCCTTCAAACTGTGATGCTGAAGAAAATTCTTGAGAGTCCCTTGGATAGCTGCTGCTGCTGCTGCTAAGTCACTTCAGTCGTGTCCGACTCTGTGCGACCCCATAGACGGCAGCCCACCAGGCTCCCCCATCCCTGGGATTCTCCAGGCAAGAACACTGGAGTGGGTTGCCATTTCCTTCTCCAATGCATGAAAGAGAAAAGTGAAAGTGAAGTCGCTCAGTCTGTCCGACTGTTAGCGACCCCATGGACTGCAGCCCACCAGGCTACTCCGTCCATTGGATTTTCCAGGCAAGAGTACCAGGGTGGGGTGCCATTGCCTTCCCCGCCCTTGGATAGCAAGTAGATCAAATCAGTAAATCCTAACGGAAATCAACCCTGAATATTCATTGCAAGGACTGATGCTGAAGCTAAAGCTCCAATACTTGGCTACCCAATGCAAAGAGTTGACTCATTAGAAAAAACCATGATGCTGGGAAGAATTAAAGGCAGGAAAAGAGAATGACAGAGAATGAGATGGTTGAATGGCATCACCATTTCAACACAGAGTCAGAAACAACTGAGAGATTGAACAACAAAAGCAAATTTACCAAATTAATATGCTGTAATAGAATAATTATGTTTTCTGCCAGAAAAAAAAAAAAAAAACTTTAGGAATATATGGAAATGTTTTACTTCCAGATGAAATATTCCCTTTATATATTGTTTCATTAAATAATCACATGCATGTCAATGAATTTAAAGTAGAACATTTTCAAACTTTCCCCTCAACTTAACTTCAAAATGTAAAGAATAAGTAGCTCTTCAATTACAAAAGTATTTTTTTGTCTCAAATAAATACATTAGAAACAATTTTTCATATTAACTTCAGATTTAGCTACAGTACTTCTGTAAATAAAGGTATCTGTGAATAAAAGATGAAATAAAAGGCATAAGTTGTTTTCTTTTCTTTGTCTCTATGGAGTACAATGCAGAAAAAAATCCTCAGGTAAAGCAAATGGCCACAATCCAACAGGACACATTCAAGATAGATTTATGAGATAAATGTTAAGAAATTAAATAAAAATTACTAAAAGATGATGTAGGTAAATATTCATCCAGTCCCAAAAGAGAAAGGGAGCTTCTGTGTGTGAAATCAAGAAAAATACAATATGTTTGGGGCTATAAAATATTAAACTATATGTAAAAACATCTAAATTGGAAATAGAAGATTAGCAGAAAAGCAAAAACATTTATAAAATGTGTGTAATACATTAAAATTGCTAATACATATCATAAATAGTTATTAATAATATATTATAAACCTCATTTGAAACAAAGAAAAGGATGAAAAGTCCACATTATCAGCAATGAAAAATGTATATTCTAGATATCTTGTATTGAATTAATATATTTAAAACCAAGAAAAATGCTTTAAAATAGAAAATTCACATTGGGAGTAATGACAAAATAAAATAAGTAAGTGATTAAATAGCGTGAGTTTTTCATAAAACAAGAACAAAAAAAGACATTGAAAAGCACCTTTAAATAAGATCATTATTCAATCTGTGCTTCCAGATTTCTGAGAGACCCTCGCACTTTCCCTTTGGTTTCTTAACCATTCATTTGAAAACAACATTGTTATTCCAGGCCTCGAGAGATAGTAGTAACAGTTACTTGAAGTGAAGTGAAGTGAAGTGAAGTCGCTCAGTCGTGTCCGACTCTTTGCGACCCCATGGACTGTAGCCTACTAGGCTCTTCTGTCCATGGGATTTTCCAGGCAATAGTCCTGGAGTGGATTGCCATTTCCTTCTCCAGGGGATCTTCCCAACCCAGGGATCGAACCCGGGCCTCCTGCATTGTAGACCTATGCTTTACCATCTGAGCCACCAGGGAAGTCCAACAGTTACTTAGAACTAGGAAATGCTCATTTTACTCTACCACCAGCCAGAAATCAATAACAGTAACAATGGAGAGATAACTCCCTGAAGGAATTACTTTGTTGCTAAGCATGTTTTATTCACCTTGCTAACAAAGTCCAGCAGTTTGTGTTTAGAAATGCTTTACCATCTGAGCCACCAGGGAAGTCCAACAGTTACTTAGAACTAGGAAATGCTCATTTTACTCTACCACCAGCCAGAAATCAATAACAGTAACAATGGAGAGATAACTCCCTGAAAGAATTACTTTGTTGCTAAGCATGTTTTATTCACCTTGCTAACAAAGTCCAGCAGTTTGTGTTTAGAATGTGCATTTGCTTCTTTATGAAAAAATAGTTCTGTCTTTTATTTCTCTATAATAGTGGTATATCCAAAGTCTTTTTTTTTTTTTTTTGAAGGCAAGGAAGCTCTGAGGGCTAGAAACTAGAACAGGTATGTTTCAATGCCAGGTGTACAAGAATGAAAATAACAAATCTTCAGTGCTGTAGCACAGCCAAGGTGGTGGGGAGGATGTCCAGATCTTGGATGATATAGTGCTTGAGATAAAGGATTAATGAGAGAGGTAGTGTGTTACAGCTTCAAGCATGTAGTGAAAGGAAACACCAAATTCACATCACTCAACCTCGGATATAGTGATTAATTTTCCTGGGTTTTTCTAGCCATGTGGAAAATATATATAGTAATATTTAGCATTGCATAACCATTATGTGCAAAAACTTCCAAACAGCCTGGGTCCAAATGCCAGATCTACCTCTTACCACCAGAACAACTGTGGGCACTTTACTTAAGCTCTTTGTACATAGGTTTCCTTCTCCACAGTGTGATATAATAATAAAGGTATTTCACAAGGAGGTGAGAAAAGTTAAATAAGTTTATCCATTTAAAGTGCTGGGACGAGCACCTGGCATCCATTAAGCACTTATTAGACAACGCATTGACTTATATGCTACAATTTGGCTTTATTCAAACTGACTTTACACTCATAGATGAGAAATGCTGCAATTGAACTTTTGTTAAGCTACAATTTCAGTGCAATGCAGTTTCTTGGGTGGTTTCAGAAATTACAACACCACTCTGTCCAAAGTCTCAAGGTCAAATACATTTGAAAGCTGAGGCATAGAAAAGATATGTTACTCCTGAAAAAATAAAATATATGATATCAACACTGAATTGGTTTCTCAGCTTCCATTATAATATCACAGGGAGATGTTTAAGACATTGTTATTTGGATAACACTTAACTTCATAATGTATATGAATGTTTTATATCCCAGTCAATAGACACAGTCACTGACTACATAAAATGTAACACTCCTAAAGTTATAATTTGAATAGTCTTTAACTATAATACATGTTTCTTTTCCTTATGGATCCCAGGAGATGCTTATTCAGTAGGTTTGTGGTGGGACCTAAGCACATACATTTTTTAACAGTTCTGTAGAAGTTTCCCATCTGTACTCCTGGTTGGAAATACTGACCTATGTGATTTGCTTCAAAACCACTGAGATATTATAATTAACTGGCTCAAGTCTGCCTTTAAAAATATCTTAACTATTTTCAGTTTATACACACATCCAGTTTGTGGGCAATCCCTAGCGCTTTTATTTCCCATGACTCCTGTCTATTTTTAAAGGAATCGTGAAGAAATCTTTTTTCCCTTTTTCACTCTGCATATCATTGTTTTGACATTTGCAGCTACAGTTTGAAAGATATAAATGTATGTCAGTGGGCAGAAAGGCTACAAGTAACCATTGTTTGTATTTTATTTACAAGAAAAGCTTTATTTAAGGAAAATTATATTTAAAACATATCATCAAGAAAGAATAAGTTGACTATATCAGAAATACATTTCAAAGAAAATATGGAAGAAGTGCATATAAAAGCTTCAGAGGCAGTATTAATTTGAGAGTAATTTCAAACTGAGTTGTTAAACCAGTTAGCCAACACAGAGATGCAATCATAAAAATCTCATAAATTTGACACTGTATTAATTTAAATGAACTTTGAAAATTTTGTTTAAATGTTCCAAGAGCCAGAAACAACAACACAACTATTACACATATGAGATGAAAACAATCAACTTGACTTGATTGAAAGCTATTATGGAAATATTCTGAAATGGTTTTGTGAAATTAAATGGCAACCCACTCCAGTACTCTTGCCTGGAGAATCCCCTGGACAAAGGAGCTTGGTGGGCTACAGTCCACGGGGTCGCAAAGAGTCAGACACGACTGAGCGACTTCACTTTCACTTTCACTTGAAATATTTTAGATTAATATTTTGTAAATACAACTTATTTAGTTAAAGAATTTTCAAATAACATATGTAAATAATATTTACAAAAAGNAAGGAGCTTGGTGGGCTACAGTCCACGGGGTCGCAAAGAGTCAGACACGACTGAGCGACTTCACTTTCACTTTCACTTGAAATATTTTAGATTAATATTTTGTAAATACAACTTATTTAGTTAAAGAATTTTCAAATAACATATGTAAATAATATTTACAAAAAGCTTTATAAAAATAAATTCAGTTCAGTTTAGTTGCTCAGTCGTGTCCGACTCTTTGAAACTTCATGGACCACACCACACCAGGCCTCCCTGTCCATCACCAACTCTTGGAGTTTATCCAAACTCATGTCCATTGAGTTGGCGATACCATACAACCATGTCATCCTCTGTCGTCCCCTTCTCCTCTGGCCTACAATCTTTCCCAGCATCAGGGGCTTTTCAAATGAGTCATCTCTTCGCATCAGGTAGCTAAAGTATTGGAACTTCAGCATAAATCTTTCCAATGAATATTCAGGACTGATTTCCTTTAGGACTGGTTTCATCTCCTTGCAGTCCAAGAGACTCTCAAGAGTCTTCTCTAACACCACAGTTCAAAAGCATCAATTCTTCACCCAAACATGAACCCCCCTCCCACCTCCCACCCCACATCATCCCTCCAGATCATCCCCATACACCAGCCCCAAGCATCCTGCATCCTGCATTGAACATAGACTGGCAATTCGTTTCTTACATGATAGTATACATATTTCAATGCTATTCTCCCAAATCATCCCACCCTCTCCCTCTCCCTCAGAGTCCAAAAGTCCACTCTACACATCTGTGTCTCTTTTGCTGTCTTGCATACAGGGTCCTCATTACCATCTTTCTAAATTCCATATATATGTGTTAGTATACTGTATTGGTGTTTTTCTTTCTGGCTTACTTCACTCTGTATAATCGGTTCCAGTTTCATCCATCTTATAAGAACTGATTCAAATGTATTCTTTTTAATGGCTGAGTGGCTTCTTGACCTGCATACAGATTTCTCAGGAGCCAGGTCAGGTGCTCTGGTATTCCAATTCTTTAAGAATGTTTCACAGTTTGTTGTGATCCACACAGTCAAAGGCTTTGGCATAGTCAATAAAGCAAAAGAAGATGTTTTCTTCTGGAACTCTCTTGCTTTTTTGATGATCCAATGGACATTGGCAAATTGATCTCTGGTTCCTCTGCTTTTCCTAAATCCAGCCTGAACATCTGGATTCACAGTTCAAGTACTGTTGAAGCCTGACTTGGAGAATTTTGAGCATTACTTCGCTATTGTGTGAGATGAGTGCAATTGAGTGGTAGTTTGAGCATTCTTTGGCATTGCCTTTCTTTGGGATTGGAATGAAAACTGACCTTTTCCAGTCCTGTGGCCACTGCTCAGTTTTCCAAATTTGCTGGCATATTGAGTGCAGCACTTTCACAGCATCATCTTTCATTCATCCATCTTATTAGAACTGATTCAAATGAATTCTTTTTAATGGCTGAGTAATACTCCATTGTGTATTTTTCACTCTCCTCAAGAGGCTCTTTAGTTCCTCTTCGCTTTCTGCCATAAGTGTGGTATCATCTGCATATCTGAGGTTATTGATAATTCTCCTGGCAATCTTGATTCAAGCTTGTGCTTCATCCAGCCTGGTGTTTAACAAATCATTAAATATAGTTAAAAATGCAGAACTTTTTTGAGATCCTATATGCTTTGATAAAGCAAATTGATCTCTTAAAATTTTAAATGATAGAATATTTTTACTATATGTAGAAACTCATTCTGCTTTTAAAATATTTTGATAAGAAACTTGGATGAAACTTTAGTTCATTTAAATGTATGTAGAAAGACCACACATAATATATGTTTAAAATTGAAAAGTATTAACTGGTAGATATGGAAAAATGATATGGAATTTAATCTTAATATGTGAACAAAATAAGATATTTACCTTATTAGAAACAGTTGTTCTATTTAGGATTTTTGTTTTCCTGTTCTCACATTACCAAATGGTGATACAATTACTTCAAATTTATGAATTTATAACAGATTATTGATAAAAAATTAAATCATTATAATCATTGCCCAGGCCTATCATTTTACTTATAGGATTTTAATGATTTCAGAGCCAATAGAGAAGTAAGTACTAAGAAACAAAATAAGATATTTACCTTATTAGAAACAGTTGTTCTATTTAGGATTTTTGTTTTCCTGTTCTCACATTACCAAATGGTGATACAATTACTTCAAATTTATGAATTTATAACAGATTATTGATAAAAAATTAAATCATTATAATCATTGCCCAGGCCTATCATTTTACTTATAGGATTTTAATGATTTCAGAGCCAATAGAGAAGTAAGTACTAAGAAATCTTTTTCATTCAATCTTTAAATCATTCATATGAAGATCTATTAAGCCAGATACAAATATCTTCAAGGAGCTTATATCTTTCCAAGAGAGATGAGATGTTATTTTTGAATAATTATTCTTGTTTTTCACATTGTATATAGTATTGAAGATACAATGTTCCTTTGTTAAGTTAAAGGTATTAAGATAAAAGGATTTATACAGCTTTACTAAACTTTTAAGAGATATTAGATTTGTTGCAATAAAAATAATAAATGACCAAAATGTTTGCGCTAAGATATTGGTGGTCCCCAGTAAAGATATATAACATATCCTTTTATTAGCAAAATTATATAACATTTTACTCTTCTCATACCCTGAATATTTATTGCTGCTTGGCATTATCATTTTATTTCTGGGAAGTGAGAAATTAAAATGAGTAACATGTAGAGCTTTAAAATACTCTGAGTTTTCATTATCGTTTCTATTTAGCAGTTACATGAAATTGAAAAAGTGACTTAACCTAAGCCCCAGTCAATTCATTTGTACAGCAGGGCAGGAGTAAAAATGAGCATCTAATTGCCATATATCTAGTTTTAAAGTGATAAATAAAATTCAAAAACTGCTAAATAGCATGTTTTATTCTTCTTCCATCATAAACACGGTACACCATCATAACTTGCAAGGTCAGCTTTCTGTTTAAAATTCTGAGGTCTCTCAATATCTCTATGCCATTTGTAGTAGGTTACAGAAGCTTGTCCTCAGCCTACCTCACTTTTTTTGGACACCTAGTGCTGTCTCAGACCTTGTAGCTTCTTTCAAGATGTGAGGAATACCTCAGCCAGAACCTTCCACCTCCATCCACAGTTGCCTCAAGAAGCTGCCCCTTCATCATCATGTGCACCCCAAATCTGGCAAGATAGTAAGTACAGGGAGAATGGACACCAGAAAAAGGCTTACACATATTTTAAAAGTGAACATGGGTAATTTCAGAGAGAGAGTTTCAGAGTGTAGGTTTCCTAAGAGCATAGTCTAGGATGGGAAACAAGAGCTACAGGTAGTCACATACCACTGAGTCCTCAGACCCTTTACCCTTTGGAGAGGGGTGTGTCCAGAAGAGGGATAGTGGAGCCTGGCAAAGTACAGGCCCCAGCATATAGGTCCCCTCCCTGAAAAATGGTGATGGTTATAGTTAACTCAAGGAATTTCTGAAATAATAACTGAGATAATGGATTCAAAATGCTTGCTGTAAGAGAATGAAAGTGAAAGTTGCTCAGTCGTGTCCAACTCTTTGCAACCCCAAGGACTGTAGTCCATGGAATTATCCAGGGACAAATACTGGAGTGGGTAGTCTTTCCCTTCTCCAGGGGATCTTCCCAATGCAGGGATTGAACCCAGGTCTCCCACACTGCAGGTTGATGAGCCACAAGGGAAGCCCAAGAATACTGGAGTGGGTAGGCTATCCCTCCCCCAGCAGATCTTCCCTACCCAGGAAACAACCCGGGGTCTCCTGCATTGCAGGTAGATTCTTACCAACTAAAATATCAGGGAATGATACATGTTAAATATCAAATAACAGCATATTTTCACACCTAATTTATGTAGGTGTGTGTTCTTATTTCTGGATAACTGTCTTTAAACATCTATATGTTTATTGCAGTATGGCTTATTTTTATCCTCTAGTTATAAGACTTAGGACATAATAGAATAAAACTTATATGAAAATGTCTGGATTTTGTAAGAGAACAGGTATCAAAATTCAACATATGAGAGAATTTTGTAAACAAAATAAAGCACTTTATGCCATTAAAATGTTTTAATTTCCTGTTTAGAAACTATTGCTATTTGGTCAAAATATACAACTATGAGATCAGATTTTCAATACTTTATCAGAGCCTGAGAAAACGGAACACTTGTTTTTATTTTATGCTATTCTCAGTTTACTGATTTTTATTATTATTATTATTGGAAGGTAGAATAGAAGATGGTGGAAGAACAGAACAGGGAGACCGACTTTTCTCACACAAATTCATCAAAATATCATCTGAACGCTGAGCAAATACCACAAAACAACTTCTGAATGCTGGAGGACACCAGGCACCCAGAAAGGTGGCCCATTGTCTTTGAAAGGAGGTAGGACAAAAGATAAAAGATAAAAAGAAAGACAAAAGAGTTAGGGGTGGAGAGCCATCCTGGGGACAGAGTCGTAAAACAGGAGAAGTTCCCAAACACCAGGAAACGCTCTCACTGGTGGGTCTGTGGGGAGTTTTGGAATCTAAGAGAGCAACACAACCAGGAGGAAAAAATAAATAAATAAAATCCACAGATTACACACCTAACTGCAACTCCCAGCAAAGAAGTGGCTCAGATGCTCGCATCTGCCACCAGCAAGCGAGGGCTGAACAGGGAGGTGTGGGCTGCTTTGCTTAGGGTAAGGAACAGGCCTGAATGCCCTGAGGACAACCTGAGGGAGCTACCATGAGACAGCAACCCAAACTGTGGGATAGCCAGAGAGAGAGAGAGAAAGAAAGAGCGAGAAAAAAATGTCCTGCAAAAAGCTCTAACCTAATGCACTGCCAGACCGCTCACACAACAAAGGACTGAGCAAATACCAGAGGATAGCTAGCCTGCAACAGACCAGCCCATTACCCACCCTCCAGAGGCAGACGGGCAACTGCCAGACCCTGAAGGCCAGGGGTAAACTTGGCCCCAGAGATGGCATCTTGTACCAAATTAAGAGCAGGCTCCCAGTTGCTAACCAAGTCTTCCTAAGATCCTGGATGGTTGACATCCACCAGGAGGGTTGCAGCCAGAGATCAACTCCCCAGAGGAGACACACAGCACACCTGAGACAGTGCTCCCACCACGCACCCAGGAAACTGAATGGCTGGGAACAGGGAGGTGATAAGACGCACTGCACCTGGGGAGAGTGCGCTCACCAAGCACCTGGTCGCTTGAGCTGCCTGGACTTGGGAAGGGCAAAAAACACAGGCTCATCCGAGTCTGTGCCTTTATGGAGTACCCAAGAACCTGAACCTGAGTAGCATAGACCTGGGAAGTACACACAACCCAAGCCCTGCCTTAGACAGTTACCCTGCAGAGCAAACTGGAGCCTGAGAAGTGTAGACTGGGAAAGAACACATTCCATGAGTGGGGACAAACCCAGTATGGCCCAGACACTGTAAGGACTCCCCAAACACACCAGTGATATTGGTTTGCAATGCTCCTCCCTCCCCACAGCACAATTGAACAAGTGAGCCTAAATAAATGACCACCTTCACCTCCTTGTGTTAGACAGAAGTTAGATACTGAAGAGACTTGCAAACAGAGGAAGCCCAATAAACAAAGAGGGAACTGCTTTGGAAGTGACAGATGCAAGGGATTAAAACCCTGTAGTTAGGACTGGCTACACTGGAAGGGACCTGTAGACCTTGAGAAGAAGTATAAGCTGGAACAAGGAACTATATAAAACTGAAATGACCCCGCATTGCCCTCAACAGCTCCAGAGAAACTCCTAGACATATTTTACTATTATAATTTTTAAATTTCTCAACATTTTAAAAATTTTAAGTTCTTTAGTACTCCTTTAATTTTCATTTTTAAAACCTACTATTACCTTGTAATGGAAAAGGCAATGGCACCCCACTCCAGTACTCTTTCCTGTAAAATCCCATGAACAGTGGAGGCTGGTGGGCTGTAGTCCATGGGGTTGCTAAGAGTCAGACACAACTGAGCGATTTCACTTTCACTCTTCACTTTAATACATTGGAAAAGGAAATGGCAACCCACTCCAGTGTTCTTGCTTGGATAATCCCAGGGACAGGGGAGCCTGGTGGGCTGCCACTTATGGGGTTGCACAGAGTTGGACATGACAGACGTGGCTTAGCAGCAGCAGCAGCAGCAGCAGCAGCATTATATTATTTAAAAAATACCCTATTTTTAAAGCAAATTTCATATTTTGTAATAACTTTTGTGATTTTGTTTGTTAATATTGTATTTTTGAAAGTCTAACCTCTATTTTAGATTTTCAATCTTTGCTTTTTGGTATGTGTTATCAATTCTGTACCAGAATGCATTCTTCATACCCATTTTTACTTAGGAGTGTGATTACTGGCTTGATTGCTCTCTTCCTTTTTGACTCTCCTTTTAATCCCCCAGGTCACCTCTATCTCCTCCCTCCCCATTCTCATCTCTACTCAACTCTGTGAATCCCTTTGGGTGTTCTGGGCTGTGGAGAACACTTAGGGAACTGAACACAGGCTAGATTGGTCTCTCTCCTTTTGAATCCCCCTCCTTTTCTCCTGGTCACCTGTATCTCCTTCCTCCCTCTTCTCTTCTCTATGGAACTCCATGAAACTCTCTGAGTGTTTCAGACTGTGGAGAGCGAATAGGGAGTTGATTACTGGCTAGATTGCTCTTTCCCCTTTTGATTCCCCCTCTTTTCCTCCT
The DNA here is from genome assembly GCA_006410675.1 of Oreotragus oreotragus. NCBI lineage: Eukaryota > Metazoa > Chordata > Mammalia > Artiodactyla > Bovidae > Oreotragus > Oreotragus oreotragus. Next base: position 1,422,615 of record SJYX01023020.1, on the reverse strand, counting down.
GGTCACCTCTATCTCCCACCTCCCTCCTCTCTTCTCCATGTAACTCTGTAACCTCTCTGGGTGACCCCACTGTAGAGAATCTTTGCACCACTAACCTAGATGTTTTATCATCAATGCTGTATGGATGGAGAAGTCTTGAGGCTACTGTAGGAATAAGATTGAAAGCCAGAGGCAGGAGGCTTAAATAAAACACTTGAGAACACCAGAAATCTCCTGACTCCAGGGAATATTAATTGACAAGGGCTCATCCAAAAACCTCCATACCAACATCAAAGCCAAGCTCCACTCAAGAGCCAATAAGTTTCAGAGAAAGACATACCAAGCTAATTTTCCAACAAAGCAGGAACATAACCCTGAGCACAAAAATACAGGTGGCCAAAAGTCACACCAAATCCATAAACACCTCAAAACTCACTACTGGACGTTTCCTTGCATGCCAGAGAGAAGCGATACAGCTGTACTCACCAGAACACCGAAACAAGCTTTCTTAACCAGGAAATCTTGACAAACCACTCATCAAACTCCACCCCAGGGAGGAACCTCTACAGTAAAGAGGAATCACAAACTTCCAGCCTACAGAAATGTTACCCAAAACACAGCAACCTAAACAAGATGAAAAGGCAGATAAATATTCAGCAGGTAAAGGAACATGATAAAAGCCCACCAAACCAAACAAAAGAGAAGGACATAGGGTATCTAACTGAAAAAGAATTCAGAATAATGACAGGAAAGATGATCCAAAATTTTGAAACCAAATGGAGTTACAGATAAATAGTCTGGAGACAAGGATTGAGAAGATGTGAGAACAAGGACCTAGAAGAAATAAAAAAGAGTCAATCAATAATAAATAATGCAATAACTGAAATCAAAAGCACTCTGGAGGGAACCAACAGTAGAGTAATTGAGGTAGAAGACAGGATAAGTGAGGTGAAAGATAGAATGGTGGAAATAAATGAAACAGAGAGGAAAAATAAAAAAAAGAATTACAAGGAATAAGGACAATCTCAGAAACCTCTGGGACAATGTTAAACACCCCAACATTCAAATCATAGGAATCCCAGAAGAAGAAGACAAAAAGAAAGGCCATGAGAAAATACTTGAAGAGATAATAGTTGAAAACTTCCCTAAAATGGAGAAGTAAATAGCCACCCAAGTCCAAGAAACCCACAGAGTCCTAAACAGGATAAACCCAAAGCAAAACACCCCAAGACACATATTAATCAAATTAATGAAGATCAAACACAAAGAACAAATATTAAAAGCAGCAAGGGAAAAACAACAAATAACTCACAAAGGGATCCCCATAAGATAACAGCAGACCTGTCAATAGAAACTCTTTAAGCCAGAAGGGAATGGCAGGGACATACTTAAAGTGATGAAAGAGAAAAAGCTACAACCCAGATTACTGTACCCAGCAAGGATCTCATTCAAATATAAAGAAGAAATCAAAAGCTTTACAAACAAGCAAAAGCTGGGAAAATTCAACACCACCAAACCAAATCTTCAACACATGCTAAAGGATCTTCTCTAGACAGGAAACACAGAAAAGGTTTATAAAATCAAACCGAAAACAATAAAGTAAATGGCAACAGTATCATACTTATTGATAATTACCTTAAATGTAAATGGATTGAATGCCCCAGCCAAAAGACAAACACTGGCCAGATGGATACAAAAACAAGACCCCTATCTATGCTGTCTACAAGACACCCAACTCAAAGCAAGGGACATATACAGACTGAAAGTGAAGGGCTGGAAAAAGATATTTCCAACCCTTGCAAATGGAGACCCAAAGAAAGCAGGAGTAGTAATACTCTTATCAGATAAAATAGACTTTGAAATAAAGGTTGTGAAAAGAGACAAAGAAGGAATCTACATAATAATAAAAGGATCAATCCAAGAGGAAAATATAACAGTTATAAGTATATATGCACCCAACATAGGAGCATGGCAATACGTAAGGCAAATGCTAACAAGTATGAAAGGGGAATTAACAGAAACACAATAATAATGGGAGACTTTAATACCCCACTCACACCTATGGATAGATCAACTAAACAGAAAACTAGCAAGGAAACACAAACTTTAAATTATCCAAAACCAGTTAGACCTAATTGATATCTATAGGACATTTCACCCCAAAACAATGAATTTCACCTTTTTCTCAAGTGCACACGGAACTTTCTCCAAATAGATCATATCCTGAGCCATAAATCTAGTCTTGGGAAATTTAAAAAAAATTGAAATCATCTCAAACATCTCTTCTGATCACAATGAGGTAAGATTAGATGTCAACCAGAGGGAAAAAAAACTATTAAAAATACAAACATATGGAAGCTAAACAACACACTTCTGAATAACCAACAAATCACAGGAAATATCAAAAAAGAAATCAAAATATGCATAGAAATGAATGAAAATTAAAACTAAACAACCCCAAAACATGGGATTTAGTAAAAGCAGTGCAAAGGGGAAGGTTCATAGCAATATAAGCCTACCTCAAGAAACAGGAGATAAATAAAATAAATAACCTAATTCTACACCTAAAGCAACTAGAAAAAGAAGAAATGAAGAACCCCAGGGTTAGTAGAAGGAAAGAAATTATAAAAATCAGGGCAGAAATAAATGAAAAAGAAACAAAGGAAACCATAGCCAAAATCAACAAGCTAAAATCTGGTTCTTTGAGAAGATAAATAAAATAGACAAACCATTAGCCAGACTCATCAAGAAAAACAGGGAGAAGAATCAAATCAACAAATTAGAAATGAAAATGGAGAAATCACAATAGACAATGGATAAATACAAAGGATCATAAGAGACTATTATTAGCAATTATATACCAATAAAACGGACAACTTGAAAGAAATGGACAAATTCTTAGAAAAGTACAACTTTCTAAAACTGAACCAGGAAGAAATAGAAACTCTTAACAGATCCATCACAAGGACAGAAATTTAAACTGTAATCAGAAATCTTCCAGCAAACAAAAACCCAGGAAAAATATGGCTTCACAGCAGAATTATACCAAAAATTTAGAGAAGAGCTAGCACCTATCCTACTCAGAGGATAAAGGCTGAGGATATTTGCAGAGGAAGGTAAACTTCCAAACTCATTCTATGAGGCCACCATCACCCTAATACCAAAACCAGACAAAGATGCCACAAAAAATGAAAACTACAGGCCTATATCACTGACGAACATAGATGTAAAAATGCTTAACAAAATTCTAGCAAACAGAATCCAGCAATATATTAAAAAGATTATACATCATGACCAAGTGGGCTTTATCCCAGGGATGCAAGGATTCCTCAATATTTGCAAATCAATCAGTGTGATACACCACATTAAAAAAATTGAAAGATAAAAACCATATGATTATCTCAATAGATGCAGAGAAAACCTTTGACAAAATTCAACAATTTATGATAAAAACCCTCCAGAAAACAGGCATAGAAGGAAGATTCCTCAATATAATAAAACCTATATATGATAAACCCAGAGCAAACATTATCCTCAATGGTAAAATATTGAAAGCATTTCCCCTAAAGTCAGGAAGAAGACAAGGATAACCATTCTAACCACTACTATTCAACAAAGTTTTTAAAGTTTTAGCCACAGCAATCAGAGGAAAAGAGAAATAAAAGGAATCCAGTTTGGAAAAGTAGAAATAAAACTTTCACTGTTTGTAGATGACATCATCCTCTACATAGAAAACCCTAAAGACTCTACCAGAAAATTATTAGAGCTAACCAATGAATAAAGTAAAGTTCCAGTATATAAAATTAACACACAGAAATCCCTTGCATTCCTATACACTAACAATGAGAAAACAGAAAGAGAAATTAAGGAAACAATTCTATTCACCATAGCAACAAAAAAGAATAAAATACTTAGGAATGAATCTACCTAAAGAAGCAAAAGATCTATATATAGAAAACTATAAAACACTGATGAAAGAAATCAAAGANCTTGGGAAATTTAAAAAAAATTGAAATCATCTCAAACATCTCTTCTGATCACAATGAGGTAAGATTAGATGTCAACCAGAGGGAAAAAAAACTATTAAAAATACAAACATATGGAAGCTAAACAACACACTTCTGAATAACCAACAAATCACAGGAAATATCAAAAAAGAAATCAAAATATGCATAGAAATGAATGAAAATTAAAACTAAACAACCCCAAAACATGGGATTTAGTAAAAGCAGTGCAAAGGGGAAGGTTCATAGCAATATAAGCCTACCTCAAGAAACAGGAGATAAATAAAATAAATAACCTAATTCTACACCTAAAGCAACTAGAAAAAGAAGAAATGAAGAACCCCAGGGTTAGTAGAAGGAAAGAAATTATAAAAATCAGGGCAGAAATAAATGAAAAAGAAACAAAGGAAACCATAGCCAAAATCAGCAAGCTAAAATCTGGTTCTTTGAGAAGATAAATAAAATAGACAAACCATTAGCCAGACTCATCAAGAAAAACAGGGAGAAGAATCAAATCAACAAATTAGAAATGAAAATGGAGAAATCACAATAGACAATGGATAAATACAAAGGATCATAAGAGACTATTATTAGCAATTATATACCAATAAAACGGACAACTTGAAAGAAATGGACAAATTCTTAGAAAAGTACAACTTTCTAAAACTGAACCAGGAAGAAATAGAAACTCTTAACAGATCCATCACAAGGACAGAAATTTAAACTGTAATCAGAAATCTTCCAGCAAACAAAAACCCAGGAAAAATATGGCTTCACAGCAGAATTATACCAAAAATTTAGAGAAGAGCTAGCACCTATCCTACTCAGAGGATAAAGGCTGAGGATATTTGCAGAGGAAGGTAAACTTCCAAACTCATTCTATGAGGCCACCATCACCCTAATACCAAAACCAGACAAAGATGCCACAAAAAATGAAAACTACAGGCCTATATCACTGACGAACATAGATGTAAAAATGCTTAACAAAATTCTAGCAAACAGAATCCAGCAATATATTAAAAAGATTATACATCATGACCAAGTGGGCTTTATCCCAGGGATGCAAGGATTCCTCAATATTTGCAAATCAATCAGTGTGATACACCACATTAAAAAAATTGAAAGATACTATATCACTGACAAACATAGATGTAAAAATGCTTAACAAAATTCTAGCAAACAGAATCCAGCAATATATTAAAAAGATTATACATCATGACCAAGTGGGCTTTATCCCAGGGATGCAAGGATTCCTCAATATTTGCAAATCAATCAGTGTGATACACCACATTAAAAAAATTGAAAGATAAAAACCATATGATTATCTCAATAGATGCAGAGAAAACCTTTGACAAAATTCAACAATTTATGATAAAAACCCTCCAGAAAACAGGCATAGAAGGAAGATTCCTCAATATAATAAAACCTATATATGATAAACCCAGAGCAAACATTATCCTCAATGGTAAAATATTGAAAGCATTTCCCCTAAAGTCAGGAAGAAGACAAGGATAACCATTCTAACCACTACTATTCAACAAAGTTTTTAAAGTTTTAGCCACAGCAATCAGAGGAAAAGAGAAATAAAAGGAATCCAGTTTGGAAAAGTAGAAATAAAACTTTCACTGTTTGTAGATGACATCATCCTCTACATAGAAAACCCTAAAGACTCTACCAGAAAATTATTAGAGCTAACCAATGAATAAAGTAAAGTTCCAGTATATAAAATTAACACACAGAAATCCCTTGCATTCCTATACACTAACAATGAGAAAACAGAAAGAGAAATTAAGGAAACAATTCTATTCACCATAGCAACAAAAAAGAATAAAATACTTAGGAATGAATCTACCTAAAGAAGCAAAAGATCTATATATAGAAAACTATAAAACACTGATGAAAGAAATCAAAGATGACACAAATAGATGGAGAAATATACCATGCTCATGGATTGGAAGAATCAATATAGTGAAAATGAGTATACTATCCAAAGCAATCTATAAATTCAATACAATCCTTGTCAAGCTACCAATGGTATTTCTCAGAAAATTAAAACATATAACTTCACAATTTTTATGGAAATACAGAAAACCTCGAATAGCCAAAGCAATCTTGAGAAAGAAGAATGGAACTGGAGGAATCAAATTGCCTGACTTCAGGCTCTACTACAAAGCAACAGTCATCAAGACAGTATGGTACTGGCACAAAGACAGAAATATAGATCAATGGAACAAAATAGAAAGCCCATAGATAAAGCCACACACCTATGGACACCTTATTTTGACAAAGGAGGCAAGGATATACAATGGAGTAAAGACAATCTCTTTAACAAGTGGTGCTGGGAAAACTGGTCAACCACTTGTAAAAGAATGAAACTAGATCACTTTCTAACACCNGAAAGCCCATAGATAAAGCCACACACCTATGGACACCTTATTTTGACAAAGGAGGCAAGGATATACAATGGAGTAAAGACAATCTCTTTAACAAGTGGTGCTGGGAAAACTGGTCAACCACTTGTAAAAGAATGAAACTAGATCACTTTCTAACACCGTACACAAAAATAAACTCAAAATGGATTAAAGATCAAAATGTAAGACCAGAAACTATAAAACCAATTGTAAAAGAATGAAACTAGAACACTTTCTATCACCATACACAAAAATAAACTTAAAATGGATTAAAGATCCAAATGTAAGACCATAAACAATAAAACTCCTAGAGGAAAACATAGGCAAAACACTCTCTGACGTAAATCATAGCTGGATCCTCTATGACTCACCTCTCAGAGTAATGGAAATAAAAGCAAAAATAAACAAATGGGGCCTAATTAAACTTAAAAGCTTTTGAACAACGAAGAAAAATATAAGCAAAGGGAAAAGACAGCTTTCAGAATAGGAGAAAATAATAGCAAATAAAGCAAATGACAAAGAATTAAACTCAAAACTATACAAGCAACCCCTGCAGCTTAATTCCAGAAAAATAAGTGACCCAATCAAAAAATGGGCCAAAGAATTAAACAGACATTTCTCCAAAGAAGACATACAGATGGCTAACAAAACACAAGAAAAGATATTCAAAACCACTCATTATCAGAGAAATGCAAATCAAAACCACAATGAGGTACTATTTCACACTGGTCCAAATAGTTGCTATCAAAGTCTACAAACAATAAATGCTGGAGAGGGTGCAGAGAAAAGGGAACACTCTTATACTGTTGGTGGGAATGCAAACTAGTACAGCCACTGTGGAGAAAAGTGTGGAGATTCCTTAAAAACCTGGAAATAGAACTGCCATACAACCCAGCAACCCCACGGCTGGGCATACACACCAAGGAAACCAGAATTGAAAGAGACAAGTGTACCCCAATGTTCCTTGCAGCACCTTTTACAATAGCTAGGGCATGGAAGCAACCTAGATGTTCATTGGCAGACGAATGGATAAGAAAGCTGTGGTACATTTACGTGATGGAATATTACTCAGCTATTAAAAAGAATGCATTTGAATCAGTTATAATGAGGTAGATGAAATTGGAGCCTATTATACAGAGTGAAGTATAGTCGGAAAGAAAACTACCAACACAGTATATTAACACATATATGTGGAATTTAGAAAGATAGTGATGATGACCCTATATGCGAGACAGCAAAGATGTAAAGAACAAACTTTTGGACTCTGTGGGAGAAGATGAGGGTGGGATGATTTGAGAAAATAGCACTGAAACATGTATATTATCATACATGAACTAGATCTCCAGTCCAGGTTCAACGCATGAGGCAGGGTGCTCAGGGCTGGTGCACTGGGATGACCCTGAGGCATGGGATAGGAAGGGAGGTGGGAGGGAGGGTAAGGATGGGGAACACATGTACACCCATGGCTGATTCATCTGAATGTATAGCAAAAACCACCACAATATTGTAAAGTAATTAGTCTCCAATTAAAATAAAAAAAATAGAACAGAAAAAATTATTGGAGTGTAGTTGATTTACAATGTGGTATTAGAACAAGTATTTTTTAGCAATTTATTTTACTATTATCAATTCTGTTCTTTAAATATTTTGCAAAGGAAAAAACAACAACTTACCAGTTACAAGGGGCTAAGAACAACAGTATTATTTCTCATTTATGTCTGTTGCCTGTCTTGATTCTCTTACAGTTTTGGTATAACTTGTCTGCACTCGAAGACCTGAATTATTGGAGCCTTATTTCTTCAGAGTACTTCTTTTGTTGTGATCCACAGAGATTTACAAATTGCATATCGGTTCCTAAATTTTCAAATGAAAAGCAGACACGTGCCTACAGCTAGTTTTAAGCAGAAGAGAACATCACTTTACTGTATCACATAACTAGAGCCTAATAAATATGCAAACAATGAGCTTATGAGTCTGTGGATCAGCTGGGTGATGGGTGATTTAGGCTGGCCTGACCAAGGAGCTCTGCTGTTTATGTTGGGTTCATTGGTATCTCAGACATCAGCTCTCACTCAGATATTCATATTCCTTGTCCTGGGTTTCAGGCCTGTTCAGGCAAGTTCAGCTTTTAATAATAGTAGAAGTACAAGGAGATAAGCAGATGTATGAAAACACCCCTAACACCTAGACTTGGAACTGGCACAATGACATTTCTATTTTATTCAAATGTCCACAACAAGTCATAAACCCAAACATAAATTCTGAAACTGGAAAATATGTTCTTCCTGTTTAGTAGGAGAAAATGACATCACATGGCAAAGGTTGCAGATACATGAAGAGGTAAAAAATGGCAACCATTATTGTAATCTACCACACCCAGCATGTGCCCAATGGAAGGAAGTAGAAATATTTGCCAATAAGCCTTAACCTACAACAGTGTACTTTTTTCCCTATAAAAATAATGAATATTAAAATAGATTCACCAATATACAAGTAAAATATATTTCCAACAAAATAATAAATGCATTCTTAAAGAATGACTCCTTACAAATTGATGAATCATGTAATTTCCACACCATTAATATAAATACATAGAAAGGGGAATTTTATTTCACTTAGTATTCTTTTGATTGAAAATAGCAGAAAAACCTGACTCTCACCAACTTTTGATCTGTGAAAAATCAGTTTCTTTTGCAATCCATAACATCTTCTAAAATGGATACTAAGAAGGATATCCCTTGTGGGATTATTCTTTCAGCGTCTACTGCTATTTAATAGGCCACTGACTGTGGCCTGGGACTTTAAATGTGTCTAGTAATAACTGCTCTACCTATGACTTGATCTCAGCTTTGTGACTTCTGCTCCCAGGGAAATCTGAAATCATGGTCAGGGGTAGTAAGTACCATTGCCTCCTTGACTACATGATGCATTCATCAGCATTCTTGTGGGTGATGAAAGCAAACTTTATGTGATACATTAATCTTTATGGGCAGAAAGCTAATTAGAAAAGATACTCAAACCTAAGAATGACATAATCTCCAGTGTCTTCTTCAGCTTTATCCAAAGAAAGTAATGGGAAAAAAAAAAATCTTCCAGAGAGCAAAACCAAGAGCTGATCACAGGGAATAAAATCTGGGCATTATAAAACAATATTTTATACAACCGAGAGAGAGGGTCTTCAAAACATCTGCCCAGCAGTATTTTAACTTTGCTATGTATCTCTATTGTCTACTCTTTCATAGAATACAACAAAGTTTTTATGGTAGTTATCTGACCCTCCTGGGCCATTCTGTATTATCATATTTTAGTTCCTAGTTGTGTAAATCGAGGGAGATACATCCAGACCTGATGTATGGATTATCTTGAAATTTTAGACTTTGAATCTGCGTCTTGATGGGGTGGAAATTTTGGCATCTTTCTTGAATATATGTAGATGTGTTTTGTATACAGAGATAGGAAATGAATATAAGAAAATAAAATAGTAGATAGTATATTATATTATTGTTTATAGTTATTTACTTTCTTACCTTAAAAGAGATTATATATTACTGGTCATTCCCACATCCATGTAATATACTTCTCCCCCTTGTGATCATGTGACTTGATTTGGTGGCCAATAGAAAAGAGAAAGTAGAAGTAAGTTATACCGTATCCACTCAGTAGATTTAAGAGCTGTTAGGAGTTCGTGTAAAAAAAAAAATAATAATAAAATAAAATAAAATAAATAAATAAATACAAAAAAAAAATAAAAAAATAAAAAATAAAATAAAAGTTTTTTTCCCTCTGTCACAAAACCCAGTTATATCTTTAGCCTGAATCCCAAATTAAAGGATAAGTGAAATAAAGCTACAAAGTTGCAGCCAGTATNCTTCCAGAGAGCAAAACCAAGAGCTGATCACAGGGAATAAAATCTGGGCATTATAAAACAATATTTTATACCACCAAGAGAGAGGGTCTTCAAAACATCTGCCCAGCAGTATTTTAACTTTGCTATGTATCTCTATTGTCTACTCTTTCACAGAATACAACAAAGTTTTTATGGTAGTTATCTGACCCTCCTGGGCCATTCTGTGTTATCATATTTTAGTTCCTAGTTGTGTAAATCGAGGGAGATACATCCAGACCTGATGTATGGATTATCTTGAAATTTTAGACTTTGAATCTGCGTCTTGATGGGGTGGAAATTTTGGCATCTTTCTTGAATATATGTAGATGTGTTTTGTATACAGAGATAGGAAATGAATATAAGAAAATAAAATAGTAGATAGTATATTATATTATTGTTTATAGTTATTTACTTTCTTACCTTAAAAGAGATTATATATTACTGGTCATTCCCACATCCATGTAATATACTTCTCCCCCTTGTGATCATGTGACTTGATTTGGTGGCCAATAGAAAAGAGAAAGTAGAAGTAAGTTATACCGTATCCACTCAGTAGATTTAAGAGCTGTTAGGAGTTCGTGTAAAAAAAAAAATAATAATAAAATAAAATAAAATAAATAAATAAATACAAAAAAAAAATAAAAAAATAAAAAATAAAATAAAAGTTTTTTTCCCTCTGTCACAAAACCCAGTTATATCTTTAGCCTGAATCCCAAATTAAAGGATAAGTGAAATAAAGCTACAAAGTTGCAGCCAGTATGTAGTCAACATGCCACATGAATGAGCTTCAAATATCTGCTAAATGTATGATACTGAAATTTAAGATTGTTACCGTAGCCTAATATCCTTTACCTCTTTAAAAAATAAAATCATCTCTTTAATAAGTACTACTTTCAGGGATTTGTCTCTATTAAAAACTTCACAAAAAATTAAAAATTGAAATTACAAGAAGCTAACTTCCTGACCTTTTTCTACTGAGTATACTAATGCTATAGACACAGTAGGCACAGGATTCTGGGCCCTGAGTACTATGGAAAATAGCAAAACAATTATTTTGTTAGTGCACAAAAACAGAATCATTTCTCTGTTATGGAAATAAGTTTGCTTCTTTAACCCTACTTAATCTCAGTTTTAAGTTTTGGCACATGTCATTTACCCTTAAAATAATATTAATGCATTTACTTGGAAAACTGATATAAAAATACATGATAAAAATATGGAGAACATAGTAATAACTGAGGAAGCCAAATTATAAGTGATCTTAAAATAAGTTTGATTTAAATGTAATATTCTTTCATATCCATTGAATTTGTTTCATTTTTCATCTCTTGTAATTATACATAGTTTAATGTCTAAATCTTAGTCTATTTTTGCCCTAATAGATTATTCTTGTGATATTAGATATTATATTATTATTTTGCCCATTCCATTTTTAAGTTTGTGATACTGTATTAATTTTTTATTGTGCTTATCTAGGCAGAAAGTGAGGAGGAGCTAAAAAAGCCTCTTGATGAAAGTGAAGGAGGAGAGCGAAAAAGTTGGCTTAAAGCTCAATATTCAGAAAACGAAGATCATGGCATCCGGTCCCATCACTTTATGGGAAATAGATGGGGAAACAGTGGAAACAGTGTCAGACTTTATTTTTGGGGGGCTCCAAAATCACTGCAGATGGTGACTGCAGCCATGAAATTAGAAGACGCTTACTCCTTGGAAGAAAAGTTATGACCAACCTGGATAGTATATTCAAAAGCAGAGACATTACTTTGCCGACTAAGGTCCGCCTAGTCAAGGCTATGGTTTTTCCTGTGGTCATGTATGGATGTGAAAGTTGGACTGTGAAGAAAGCTGAGCACCGAAGAATTGATGCTTTTGAACTGTGGTGTTGGAGAAGACTCTTGAGAGTCCCTTGGACTGCAAGGAGATCAACCAGTCCATTCTGAAGGAGATTAACCCTGGGATTTCTTTGGAAGGACTGATGCTAAAACTGAAACTCCAGTACTTTGGCCACCTCATGCGAAGAGTTGACTCACTGGAAAAGACTCTGATGCTGGGAGGGATTGGGGGCAGGAGGAGAAGGGGATGACCGAGGATGAGATGGCTGGATGGCATCACGGACTCGATGGACGTGAGTCTGAGTGAACTCCGGGTGATGGTGATGGACAGGGAGGCCTGGCGTGCTGCGATTCATGGGGTCTCAAAGAGTCGGACACGACTGAGCGACTGAACTGAACTGAACTGAACTGATCTAGGAAATTAATTTTTGGCACATGATGGAAATCTAAACTCTAAAATTTAGGAAGAATATTCCTATTTTAACTTGCTTACAAAGTGCTTCACTTTAAAATATATGACTTGGGTTTAATTTTTATCTTGAATACTAAAAGTGTGTTACAGAACTAACTTGATATCTGATACATTATGAGCCTTCAACTTTTGTAAGGACAACTTTTTCCGTTAAAAACAATAAGACATTATTATAGCTTAGTTTGTAATAGGAAGTCAACAACAAAGACTTGAAATGTAAGTCTAACTTTCAAAAATTACTCAAGTCTTAGGGAGACCTGCTCAGAAATCAACACAAAGATATACAACCAGGGAACTGATTCCAGGTAAGCTCAGCAACAAAGCAAGTGGGATGCAATCATCAATAGTCTAACAATGCAGGAACTAAGTCCTTGGGAGATACAGGTGGGAGAGAAGTGGTGTGAGGATTTTAGAAATAGTGGGTATCTAAGCAGAACTCAAAGGTAAGGATGCAGACAAAAGTTTAAAAACAAATTAAAAGGCAAATGAAAAATAGGTGGTACAATTTGTAAAGAATCTGCCTACCAATGCAGGAAACTTAAGAGCTGCGAGTTAAATCCCTGTGTTGGAGGTTCCCTGGGTTGGGAAGATTGCCTGATGAAGGACATGGCAACCCACTCCAGGATTTCTTGCCTAGGAAATTCCATGGATAGAGAAGTCTGGTGGATTACAGTCCACAGGGTCGCAAAGATTCACACACCACTGAGCATGCACATGCTAGACTAACAAGCAAATGAAAAATAGGTTTGCACACAGAAATTAGAGTGCAAGGAATGGGTCTGGCACTGGGGATCTTTGCAAAAGAACCAGGTTAATAAATGAAGGCCAAGCCTATTATAAGATAAATTAGATGGTAACATTATAAGCTACTAATATAAAGGTCTTTATATTTTTCTCCACTTAAAAATAATTCCAGTTTCAAAGATTAAGCAGTTCCTTAGAATAATTTCTTTTGCATATACTCATTGTCATGTATAATCATTGGTTAATGTGTCTTTGTTGACATGCTCCATAGGTAAAGGATTTTCCCTCACCTCATTTCAAATAAAAATTGCTCCAAATAATCCAGATAGTAGTTTTTTAATATCAATATCTAAACAGATATATAATGTGTATGTATAAGTGTGCATTTAAATGATGGGAAAATTTATGAGGGAGATTGAGAGAAATAATGCAGATTTGATGAGTGTGTGTGTGTGTGTGTGTGTGTGTGTGTGTCTGTGACAGAGAAATTGAGAGAGATGAGCTTTAGAAACAACATGAAGTAACCCAGTTCATTCATCATTCACCCAGTATACCAAGCCACACTGCAACAATTCTGGCAGTTTATGTGCCACCTCTAAGTTGAGGAAGTCAAAAAGAGCAAATTTAAGAAACATGCCTTCAATTTTTGAGTAGTTCTGGTATTAGAAAGCATCTTTTTGTTTTATAACAGAAATTTCCTTCCTGTAATGCTTCAAATCCTCTTAGCTATACACTTCCAAACTATCTGGATATTTTTTAATGTGGCAACTCTTCAAATATTTGAAGTCTGCACTCATATACCCATGTACTCTCCTCATTAAATTCTATACATTAAACAGTCCTACTATTTTCTTTGTATTTCAATATCATAACGTCTTAAATCTTTATCCTGGATTCCATTTCTAGAATGGTCCTACTTTGAGTTATTTTTAAAATGTAATAGCCCAAAGTGAGACATGGTCCAAATATGGCCAAATTTTTAAACTATTATAAAATGATTTCCTTTATTTGGAGCCCTAAATATACACAAATCCAAGCTAGATTTTTTGTTTAATTTTTTGGCAGTCATCACACTGTTGACTCATTGATCTTGTAATCAATACAACACTCTGTCATCCATTAGATTTCCCTTTAAATCATTGACATACACATCCATTATAGCACTTTTCATATTTTATGGTAGTTATTTACATCTGTCTTCCCTATTAGACTGTGAGTTTCTCAAAGGTAGGAGGTACGTCTTATTAATTTTTGACACAGTAATTTGATAATCTAATAAATGTTTTTTGAATAAGAAAAGAAATATAAAAATTTGAGGAGCACCTTTTATCTTTTTTTTAATTCAAAAAAATGAATACATTTATCATGCTAGCACAAGAACATACTCCTAGAGATCTCCCCTCAGGTTAATGTTCATCCTTAAACCTTCTTTTTAAAAGTCTTTTAATAAGTTATGAGTATATCTAACTATTCATGCATATGTACAAAATATACCCCAAAACATGAAGATTTTTAAAATTGTTGTCCCATACCTCAAACATTCTCTTGAACTATGAATCTGATAATGTATTGAAAAATAAAAAAGGAAAGAAGATTAAAAATTGCATGGCTTTTGAGAACGCATTTGATCACTTACAGTTTTCCTATTTCTTTTCTATTTCTTATTTTTACCATGTTCCCCAATTGTCACATAAACTCCATTTGATGAACAATTCTAGAGTTTCACTATAGAAGAATAACAATTTACTGAAATCGCCATATCCTTCTCTGAAAATTATAGTGTCTTATTCTTCTTCTGGTCCTTCACTGCTACTTAAGAAAACAATACAATTTGGTAGAATGTGGCTTATGTGGAAGGTAAAAGTACAAAATGAACTCAGATAATTTAGACTGTATTCTTCCTCACTTTTCTTTCTTTTAAATCAGGAAAGAATTTTGGTCTTTATATTGTAAAAACTCTCTAAATTTCAGTCTAGTTCTATCTCCATCTGCTCTAATATTTAAATCTGAGAATCGTCTTTTCAAATGATCCCCAAAATAGGTGGTGTTTCTCTCAGTCACTCAGTATTTAATCCCATGGGCTTCTAAAGAATGATGTTTCCCTGAGTAGTTCTTGCTCATGTTACAAATACAATTAACTTCCCCAGAAGATGAACACATAATCACATTTTATTTTAGTCTTCTTGGCATTATTTCAATGTCTTGTGATTTTTTAAAAATATACCTGGATATGCTGAGCCACTGTCTAACAGGAAAACATTTGATGTTAGCCTTCGCAGCTTTATACTCAAGGAAAAACTGCATATTCTCATAATATACTATGTTCAGAGGCTCCCTTGCCCCAGTAAAGAATGGGGAAAGGAAATCTCTGGGACAAAGGAATGAACTGTGATACTTGTCTTTTCGAATATCTCCTACAGAGGTTGACAATGGCAGAGATTAAGGGCAGAGAAGTTTCCTTGGATTCTTGCAGAAGCACATAGGTTACATGGTTAGGGATTAATCAGAAGGTCTTTATAAAAACTGGAATTAATCTGACCTTTTAAAGGGAAAGTAATTTTGTTTAGGACCCAAGTGATGGAGTATAGGGAACATTCAAGTTATACTTGCATATATCTTTGGGGATGGGCAGAGATGGTGTTAGTGCAGATGTGTAGGTTTTGAGAGTATTGCTTAAATGTAGAGGTTCGGACACGACTGAGCGACTTCACTTTCACTTTTCACTTTCATGCATTGGAGAAGGAAATGGCAACTCACTTCAGTGTTCTTTCCTGGAGAATCCCAGGGGCAGGGGAGCCTGGTGGGCTACCTTCTACGGGGTCACACAGAGTCTGACACGACTGAAGTGACTTAGCAGCAGCAGCAGAGGTTCCTACAAATATAGAATACCTGTCCTCACTGAGAGGTGAAGCCCATGAGACATTAGTTATATACCAAATTATGAAGAGCTGCCTTTTGGAGATTGCATAGTTTTTATTCTTTGATAGTATGCTATAGGTATTTAAGGAACTTTGATTTTGGTTACATGTCTGACCTTACTGCATAAACCTTATTTGGGATTTTACTTACTATCATGGCTACGGTGAACAAGAACTAGAATGATCTGCTTCTTGAATTCCTGGACAGTTTTGACCATCATTTCTCTCCCTACAGGTCTGAGCTAGAAATGCCAGATTTATATCTGTTGGCTATTTACTGTCAGCAGAGATGGCACTCTTTATCTTACCAAGATGATATGTCACAATAAAAAAAAGGACCTTCAGCAATGTTTTGCTAGAAGGTGAATTCCCTAGTAAAAACAAGTATTTTCATTTTATAACTCTGATTAGTTACCTAACTCTCTAAATATGCAAAATAGGCATACTAATAATACCTAGTTTATATGTCTGCCATTATGAGAGTATACTGACTTTTAATAAGGGTACAATAAATGGTAGCTCCCATTGCTCACCTATAATTTCTTGTGTTTCTTTACAAAATTCAACATCTTCTTCCATAGCCAAAAAAGAAACAAATAATGTACTTAGTTTGGTTGAAATTATCTGTTTTAGAATCAAGAGACAGAGGAAGACTTTGAAAATATTTTAAAAATTAAATCGCATTTTTCTACTCACATTGATTCTGAAATGTACATGCATATTTACTTAAATATTGCAAAGGTGTAAGCACATTGGAAAAGGAAATGGCACCTCACTTCAGTATTCTTGCCAGGAGAATCCCATGAACAGAGGAACCTGGCAGGCCACAGTTCAAGGTGCTGTAAAGAGTTGTACACGTGTGAGACACAAACACATTAATAAAAGTATGTTTTCTGTTTTAGAATGTACAAGAATCTCACTTTGTATAAAGTATAATACTTTCATATCTCTCTAAATAAGCCATTTCCTTAATAAATATTTATTGAATACCTGGTATGTGATGAATGAAATAAGCATGGTTCTTACTTTTGTGGATTGTGCTTTCTAACAAAGGAGACATAAAATAGGCAAAAATCTCAAATAAAAACAAATTTGCAAATTAATATAAATTACAGACAGAGAATAATCAAGATACTAATAAATCACAAAAGTAAGAAGCAATATAATGTGGACTTAGGAAGGCCAGGTGAAAAGAGGTGGGAACTGAAAATTTATGGGCTACAGGTTTGCACCCTATGCCTATACTATGTCTTATGGAACATTCTTTTGTGATGAAAATGCTATTTAATTTTTATTATAAAAATATATTTTTGAAGTCCATTTTTATGTATGTTTCTCATGTATGCCAATGTGAAAAATAAAAGATAGGCTTTTGTACTGCCTGAAACTTAGAAACTTTGGAAATTTAACATTGTGAGAGTTGTTTTTTTCTATGCCTTGGTAAATGAAAGCATTATTTATCAACAGTGCAAGAATTAATTAGCAAATATTTGTCATGTTTTGAATAGCTGATTAGTGCTAACACCACTATTTATAATGTAGTCTTGCTAAAATTAACTTGAAATTGTACGCTTTGTTCCCAGGCTAGTTGCTAGAGGATCTAAAACTTTCTCAGTCTCTGTGAACACACTGTACTTAGCTGACAGGTCACCTGTCATTTATAATTAATGTCAGAAAAGCAATAAAACAAAATGACGAGTCTTGCTCCTGATATAACTTATCTTCTGTCAGGTCTCTCCTTAAATCTCTTATTGCTTTTTATCTTCACTGACATTTACTTTCTACATTTTGCTTCATATTGTGTTGGTTTAAAAAAAAATAGAATGCAAAAGAAAAAAATCTCTTTAGCCATTTGATTCTTTGTGCTGTGCTTTGGTATCATGCAACAACATTTTCTTAATTAAGAAATAATTAAATTCAGATGTCATTTACAAATATCCACTTCTTATTTCTTCTTGTACTTCACTGGAGAAGACAATCTGTTGAAACAGCTGCATGAACCACAAAATAGTCTTTGTACTTAGAGGCTAAACTATTTTAACAGCAATGAAAGTTGCACTACAATTGCTAATACCCAGAAGGACATTTTGTTTCATGGTCTTATCTATTTTATATCTCTCTGAGTAGCAGGAGATCTCAACACCCCTGTGCCAGACCTCATTTCCATTTTGCCAGGCTTTCTCAAAAGCTTTAGAAAATCAGCAATGGAAGCTAAATTCAAAATAACAAGGTGAGAATTTAAAATAAAGTCTAGGGGAAATATGCCTGAGAAGCAAAAATATCTGATGAGAAGATAGCACATATCTGAAAAAAAGCAAGAGATAAAAAAATATACTTAAGAGATATAAGAAAATATGCCAATCTTTTGATGCACTTTATGTAATTACCATCTGTCAGTGGATATATCACTTTCCCCAGATGTAATATCATTTTAAAAACTAAAAAAAAAAAAAGAGAGAGAGAGAAAAATAAGATATCAGCATCAGCAGAAGTCAAATTCCAAGCTCTAATGTAAGTAAAGATGAATAGAGAAGAAAATGTAAACATCTAGAAAGAAAATTAGTCATAAATATTAGCTTATTTAAATGAGATTTCTATGTTAACCAAAATCATACCTCACACCTATTGGAAGACTCTCATCAAAAAGACAAGTGATTTCAAGTGTTGGCAAGAATGTAGGAAAAAGGGAAACACTGTGCATGGTTGATGGAATGTAAATTGGTGCAATCACTATAAACATTATAAAAAAAAATGCTGGTTTTGAGGTACTTCAAAAAAGTTAAAAACAGAGCAATCATATGATTCATTGATTCCTCAGGGTGTATAACCAAACTAAACAAAATCAATATATTGAAGATGTATCTAGATTCATATCTGTTGCAACATTATTTATAATAGCCAAGGTATGGAAACAACCTAAATGTCTGTCAACGTATGAGTAAATAAAGATGTGAGACATATGTATTCAATAGCACATTATTAAACCACAGGAAAAAGGAAATCCTGCCATTTGTGACAACCTGGCTGGATCTTGAGGGATTTATGCTAAGTTAAAGAAGCCATTTCACGGAAGGCAATGGCACCCCACCCCAGTACTCTTGCCTGGAAAATCCAATGGATGGAGTAGCCTGGTGGGCTGCAGTCCATGGGGTCGCTAACAGTCGGACAGACTGAGTGACTTCACTTTCACTTTTCTCTTTCATGCATTGGAGAAGGAAATGACAACCCACTCCAGTATTCTTGCCTGGAGAATCCCAGGGATGGGGGAGCCTGGTGGACTGCCGTCTATGGGGTTGCACAGAGTTGGACATGACTGAAGCGACTTAGCAGCAGTAGCACCAGTAGCAGCAGAACTCAGAAAGTAGATAGTTGAGGTAAATTATATAAATGAATTATACTTTTCTGTGAGACTAAAAAGGCCAAGAATATACTGACTTTCTCTAAACACAGGTTTTTAATAGAAAGAGTAGGGATTAATGTAAAAAAATGTTTTTACTTCAATGAATCACAGTCACTTTGGTGAGATGGCTAAGTTCAGTTCAGTTCAGTTCAGTAGGCTGCCGTCTATGGGGTCACACAGAGTCGGACACGACTGAAGTGACTTAGCAGCAGCAGCAAAGAAGCCATATAAAGAAAGACAAATACTGCATGGTATCACTTATACATGGAATCTGAAAAAAGTAAAATTTACAACAACAGGGCTAGTGGTGGGGGAATTAGGAAGAGGCTGGTAACAGGATATAAACTTTCAGCTATAGAATGAATCCAGACTTATGTATAACATGATTGTTTAACATGATGACTATAGTTGATAATTGGGCTTCCCTGGTGGCTCAGGTGGTAAAGAATGTACCTGCAGTGTGGGACACCTGGGTTTGATCCCTGGATTGGGAAGAACCCCTGGAGGAGGGCATGGGAACCCACCTCAGTATTCTTGCCTGGAGAATCCACTGGACCATGTAGCCTGGAAGGCTATTGTTCATGGGGTCACAGAGTCAGACATGACTGAGCGACTAAGCACAGCACATGGTTGATAACACTGTATTATATAATTGAGATTTCCTAAGGGTATAGAACTTAAATGTTTTCACACACACACACATACACACAAAGATTAATGTGTGAGAAATGTGAGCTGATGGATGCATTGATTA
>SJYX01023020.1:1363802-1398513 GCA_006410675.1 Oreotragus oreotragus | reverse complement strand
CTCCCAGCCGCCCCTGGCCTCGGACTTGGGGTGTCTCTTCCTGGCCGCCCCTGACCTCGGACACGGGGTAGCTCCTCCCGGCCGCTGCCTTGACCTCAGACGTGGGGTGTCTCCTCCCGGCCGCCACTGACCTCGGATGAGGGGTAGCTCCTCCCGGCTGCCACTGACCTCAGACACAGGGTAGCTCCTCCCAGCCGTTCCTGCACCATTGCAGCCTGGCATTCTAGGTTGCTGCCTCTGACCTCAGACATGGGTTAGCTCCTCTCACCCATGCTTAGTGCCCCGGCCCGGCTCTTGCAAGTTCAGTGGCTTCTAAAATTCTATGTACAGGTCAGTATTTAATATTTTTGCATATTAAATTTATACATAAAATTAAACCTTCCAGCCAGGAAGATAATGTCACAGTAGTATCCAGAGAAGAAAATCATGACTATTCACATGATTTGAAGGTTTATAGTCTGATTATTTCATTCTTTATGCACTTTCAATGAACTGCTGCAGATAATGTTCAGTGTACTGAGCATTATAGTTTCAAATCACATATATATCCCCAAATTACTAATCTCTAAATTAGTTTTATTGCTTGCTTCCTTTCAAACATATAAATGTTGTATCCCTAATTTGTTTGTAAATGTTTCAATATCAATGTCCTTAAAATATCTTCCTTTTGTATTACCTGTATTAAAAGTTTTGGAAATAGTATGTGTATAGCAAATAGTAATACTATTATTTGAGTGAAATTAGATGCTAAATTTTTGAACATTTTCAGAAATTCTGAGTACAAATTTTGTTAATATCACATTAAGTTATTAGGGGAGAGCAAGATCACCTAAAGCTCACATCAGTGTTAATTCAAAAGTTTTGGAAATAGTATGTGTATAGCAAATAGTAATACTATTATTTGAGTGAAATTAGATGCTAAATTTTTGAACATTTTCAGAAATTCTGAGTACAAATTTTGTTAATATCACATTAAGTTATTAGGGGAGAGCAAGATCACCTAAAGCTCACATCAGTGTTAATTCGGTACAAAGATATGAAGGTTTTATTTGAAAAATACACTACAATCATTTGAGGTTATTTAGACATGAAGGCAATTTCTGTTTTTTGGAAAGAAAAAATTTTATTAATTAAAAGAGTAGAAAGGGAATATGTTTAGGATTAAGTTAAATATTAAATTAAAAATTCATATCTTAAGTTTTAATTTTTTTAATGTTATTAACATCATATGGAAGCTCCTGTTTTATTTTTAACAGTCAATTAGGATATGTCTATTGTAGCAATATTTCAGCAGAATGCCAAAGCTGGTCAATGACCATCAATCTGAATTCTGCTGTATAGCCAATTGAATGTGTTCAGGGTTACTCAGTACTAAGTGCCATCAACCCTTTGAGCTATATCTCTCAAGGCATAATTTCTCAAGGCATAATTCTTCTGCCAGAGCTCCAGATGGAAGTCCATTTAGTCATAATGTATCTTATAATTATCACAACTGACACTTTGACATTCCATTTTGGCCTGGAAGATTGACCCAGCTGTACAGTATATTATCTTTTCAGCATATTCTCTTTAATTTTTGTGGCATGGAAAAATAGCATCTCTAAATTCTCTAACTTACTGTGTGCTTGACAAATAATATTCTAACATCTGCAGTCTTGCTGTAAAAAGCAGGTAGATGGGTGACAGCAGTTTCAATCAAATCATCTACCAATTACTCTCAACTAGATGCTAGATTCTAGAACAATTTCTGTGCTAATAAATGGGCACAGATTGACAAATGTGGAGGTTGAAGCTCTGCCTCATCCCCAGAACAACAAAAGCCAAGCTTGCCCATCATCTCAGTAAAGTGCAGAATTCATTCATTACAGAATATGCTTCATTTTTGAGCAAGATTTGGTAATGTGATTATATTTTACTATACAGTTATTTGACTACATTGGACTACAGAGTAAATTAATCACAGTTTCATTAGGTAGAATTGACAACTAATCTAATATCCCCATGCATGTCTATAAGATCCTCATTGAAATTTTCCCCCAAAAGAGAAATCTCCTTCAGTCAAAAACTGAAGTCTTTCTTTGAGATTTTACTACACTTGCAAACTAACAAATTATCCCACCATGGTGTCATGAGATGGCAGAGGACATGAGATTTCTAGTCAGTGACAAATGACTTCATTACCTATAGCACAACAAATGTCATATGTTTTATGTTCACGTGAGTCACCCTTACCTGATAGTCCTATGGTGAGGAGCGGTGCAGATAAAATCAGAAGAATGTTACAAAAAACATTCTTAAACATATATTCTAGGGAAAAAGTTATCACAAGATATGTAGAAATGCATTTAATAGGAATCCCCTTCCCCATACCTTTCTATATGAAAAAATAATTCACTCTACACGAGATTTCAAAAAATTATTATTGTTGTTCCATTCTTAAGTCCTGTCTTTCTGCGATTTCATGAACTGCAGCATGCCAGGCTTCCCTGTCCTTCACTATTTCCCAGAGTTTGTGCAAACTCAACCTCTGTTATCCCTTTCTACTGCTGCCCTTAATCTTTCCAAGCATCAGGGTACTTTTCCAATGAGTCAGCCTTTCCATCAAGTGGCCAAAGTATTGGACCTTCAGCTTCAGCATCAGTCCTTCCAATGAGTATTCAGGGTTGATTTCCTTTAGGATTGACTGGTTTGATCTTCCTAAAATCCAAGGGACTCTCAAGAGTCTTCTCCAACACCACAGTTCAAAAGCATCAATTCTTTGGCACTCATCCATTTTTATAGTCCAACATTCACAGCCATACATGACCACTGGAAAAAAGCATAGCTTTGACTATATGGATCTTTGCTGGCAAAGTGATGTCTTTGCCTTTTAATATGCTGCCTAGGTTTGTCACAGTTCCCCCCGCCCCAACCAAGGAGCAAGTGTCTTTTAATTTCATGTCTGCAGTCTCCATCTGCAGTAATTTTGGAGACCAAAAAAATAAAACCTGTCACTGTTTCCACTTTTTCTCCATCTATTTGCCATGATGTGATAGGACTGGATGCCATGATCTTAGTTTTTTGAATGTTGAGTTTTAAGCCAAGATTTTTCATTTTCCTGTTTCACTCTTATTAAGAGGCTCTTTAGTTCTTCTTCTCTTTCTGCCATTAGGGTGGTATCATCTGCATATCTGTGGTTGTTGATATTTCTCCCGGCAATCTTTATTCCAGCTTGTGTTTCATCCAGCCTGGCATTTCTCATAATGTACTCTGAACTAAGTTAAATAAGCAAGGTGACAATAAACAGCTTTGACACATTCCTTTCCCAATTTGGAAGAGTTTGCTATTCCATATCCAGTTCTAAGTATTGCTTCTTGATCTGAAATCAGGTTTCTCAGGAGATAGGTAAGATTGTCTGCTATTCCCTTCTATTCAAGAGTTTTCCACAGTTTGTGGTAACCCCACAGTCAATGAAGCAGAACTAGATATTTTTATGGAATTGCCTTGCTTTTTCTATGATTCAATGGATGTTGGCAAGTTGATCTCTGGTTTCTCTGTCTTTTCTAAATCCAGCTTGCACATCTGGAAGTTCTCAGTTCACAAACTGCTAAAGCTGAGCTTGAAATTTTGGGAGTATTACCTTGCTATCAAGTGGAATGAGCACAATTGTGAGGCAGTCTGAACATTCTTCCGCATTGTCTTTCTTTGGGATTAGGATGAAAACAGACTTTTTCTAGTCCTGTGACACTGCTGAGTTTTCCAAATTTGATAGCACATTGAGTGCAGCACTTTATGAGCATCATCTATTAGGATTTGAAATAGCTCAACTGGAATTCTATTGCTTCCACTAGCTTTGTTTGTAGTGATACTTCCTAAGGCCCACTTGACTTCACACTACAGGATATCTGGTTCTAGGTGAGTAACAATGGCATTGTGGTTATCCAATCATTAAGATCTTTTTTTGTTTAGTTTTTTTGTGTATTCTTACCACTTTTTCTGACAAAACATGATCCACTGGAGAAGGGAATGGCAAACCACTTCAATATTCTTGCCTTGAGATTCACATGAACAGGATGAAAAGACAAAAGTAAATGACACCAGAAGTTTCGCCCCCAGCCCAGATCAGTAGGTTATCCAATATGCTACTGGGGAAGAGCAGAGAAATAGCACCACAAAGAATGAAAAGCCTGGGCCAAAGTACAAATGGCACTCAGTTGTGGATGTGTCTGGTGTCGAAGGTAAAGTTCAGTGCTGTACAGAACAGTATTGCATAGGAATCTGGAATGTTAGATCCATGAATCAAGGTAAGTTGAATCAAGGTGAAAATTATTCATACTATGCAACATAGTAGATGATCTCTCATATGTCCTGAGAAACCTTAAAGGATTTTTTAAGCTTTATTTTTCCTCTCTTCTTTCCTTCTTCACTCCTTCCTCCATCCCCTTCATTTTTTTCCTCCTCCTTCTCCTCATTCTCTTCATCTTTCTTGTGCTTCTAATTCTTCTTCAGTGAGCATGTGTATGTGTGTGATAATATCAACAGTAGCTACACTCTTTTGGATAAAATTGTTTGAGTATATTAGAAAAAGTAGTAGAATGGAAATATAGATCTGATAGATAGATATGTGAGGATATATTTATATATAGAGTTGGGTATATAAGGTAGATAAACCTATGGTTGAATCATGTTGATATTTGGTAGAATCAACACAACACTGTGGGGCTTCCCTGGTGCCTCAGCTGGTAAAGAATCTGCCTGCAGAGGGATACCTGGGTTTGATCCCTGGGTTGGGAAGATCCCCTGAGAAGGGAACGGCTACCCATTCCAGTATTCTGGCCTGGAGAATTTCATGAACTGTACAGTCCATGGGGTCACAAAGAGTCAGACATGACTGAGAGACTTTCACTTCACTTCATTTCAACACAATACTGTAAAGCAATTATCCTTCAATAAAAAAATAAATAACATAAAATATATAGTTATATTAATAAATGTAAGTTTTATATTGCATGTATGTTCTTCAAAATTACAAATGTTCTATGTATATATCACTTGATTGACTAATTCTTTTATTTCTTCCAGTTCTAGAAATCTAAGAATTTTTGTTTTTCTTTTGTTAAGTAGAGAAACAAGGTAGTTGCAAACAGATATCTTTTAATGAGGGATATTTCACTATCACTTTTTGTTTCAGTTTTAGATATTGCTGTGTATCTGAACAAAACAGACAAAATTAGTACCATGTGTTTAACCTAAGCATTAGAAGAACATAAAACAAGATTATTTCAACTAAAATTTCTCCATTTATCTTTTTTACTCCACTTTGTCATTCTTTTATTTTGTCATCAACTATTTCTCAAATTCTAATTTTGATTGTTGTATTAATGAACTACTGTAAATGGTTCTGGCTCCTTATTAAGATGAACCACAAAGAGAAAAAATCAGATTCACTCCCCCCCCTTTTTTTCTTTATCACTCTTCTACTTGATTCTTAAAATTTATGAATGTTCAAAATCATAAAATAACATTCTGAGAAAAATATATTTTTTAATACTTTGAAATAGGAAAGGTAGAAAAAATATGGAGATAAAGCCATAAGAAGAAAATTGTCTCCATAAAATAAGAAGAGATTAGTTTATATCATTTATAGTGTTAATATATGGAAGTATATTTGGAAGTATAAGAATATATTTTGCTGGATTAAAGTGGATTGGAAGAAGGAAGGAGAAGATATGCCTTTTAATGTTTATGATTTTGTCATTTAATTCCAACTTCGGGTGGAAGAAAGGGTCACTGAAAATTTCTTTATACATTCAGAGATAAAGATGACACCAGTTTCAGATTATTGGTGTCTTTTTGTACTAATCGTAGGAACTCATAACAAATTTGGCAACATTTCAATCTCATTTCAGTCCTATGTTTTATGAAACAAAGCAAAATAGTTCACCCTTTGCACTCTGTGCAAAAACATCTTTGTTTACTAAATTCTCAAAATTTATATGGACTGTCTCTCTTCCTAGATGATTTCATATCTTTCTATGTAAAAGAAGTCCTTAAAGAAAAGTTAGGTATATTTAGTCAGATAAGTTTCCTTATCTCCATACTCATATTAAGGTTATTTTTTTCCTCCCCCCACCCCATATATTGTCCTCTATCTCTGAGATGACCTTGCTTCTTTTCTGTTGGAAAAGATCCTGATGATGAAAGAGACTGAAGGCAAAAGCAAAAAGGAGAGGCATAGGATAAGTTGCTTAAATAGCATCACTGACTCAGTGGACATGAATCTGAGAAAACTCTGGGAGTTAGTGAAGGACAGAGGAGCCTGGCATGCTACAGTACATGATGCAGCAAGAGTCGGACACAAATTAGCAACTGAATGACAACAAACCATCCTATCGAGTCCATTTCCTTCATGAAGCCATTACTTAGCGCTCCCACTCTTCACCAAGCAGGCTTTTACTTAGATGTCTTACCTTTCACTGAGTAGTAGTGTGAAAATGAAAGTGAAGTTGCTCAGTCGTGTCCGACTTTTTGAGACCCCGTGGACTGTAGCCCACCAGGCTCCTCTATCCATGGGATTCTCCAGGAAAGAATACACTTTATAGCTGTTGTTCACTCGCTAAATACTATAAAACACTTGTGACTCCATGGACTGTAGACTGCCAGGCTCCTCCATCCATGGAATTTTCCAGCTGAGAATACTGGAGGAAGTTCCCATTTCCTACTCCAGGGGAGCTCTCTGACCCTTGGAATCAAACCCCCCATCTCTTGAATATCCAGCACTGGCTACCTGCCATCTGTGAAGACGACCTAATATATAGTAATATATAATATTAACAAAGTGTTCAGTTCAGTTCAGTCACTAAGTCGTGTCCGACTCTTTGCGACCCCATGAATCGCAGCACGCTAGGCCCCTCTGTCCATCACCAACTCCCAGAGTTCACTCAAACTCATGTCCATTGAGTCGGTGATGCCATCCAGCCATCTCATCCTCTGTCATCCCCTTCTCTTCCTGTCCCCAATCCCTCCCAGCACCAGAGTCTTTTCCAATGAGTCAACTCTTCGCATGAGGTGGCCAAAGTATTGGAATTTCAGTTTTAGCATCAGTCCTTCCAATAAATGGCAACCCACTCCAGTACTCTTGCCTGGAAAATCCCATGAATGGAGGAGACTGGTAGGCTACAGGCCATGGTGTCTCAGAGTCGGACACAATTGAATGACTTCATTTCACTTTCCAATGAACACCCAGGACTGATCTCTTTTAGAATGGACTGGTTGGATCTCCTTGCAGTCCAAGAGACTCTCAAGAGTCTTCTCCAACACCACAGTTCAAAAGCATCAGTTCTTCCACACTCAGCTTTCTTCACAGTCCAACTCTCACATCTATACCTGATCACTGGAAAAACCATAGCCTTGACTAGACAGACCTTAGTCGGCAAAGTAATGTCTCTGCTTTTCAATATGCTATCTAGGTTGGTCATAACTTTTCTTCCAAGGAGTAAGCGTCTTTTAATTTCATGGCTGCAGTCACCATCCACAGTGATTTTGGAGCCCCAAAAAATGTGTAAAAAAAATGAGATTACTCTAATACACAATTTTTTTTTGTTTTTAATTTCCTTATCCTATCTATCCAACTAGATTATAAATTATTGAGTAGAGGATACTATCTTGGTTCTATGAAAATCTGAGTATATTAGAGTTAGTTGTAGAATAGTTTTTAATTTGAGTAATTCTAATATTTTATGTGATATTGTATTCAATAGATGCTAACTTTGCTAAACCTTTTACTTAGTGTAAAAAAAATGAGATTACTCTAATACACAATTTTTTTTGTTTTTAATTTCCTTATCCCATCTATCCAACTAGATTATAAATTATTGAGTAGAGGATACTATCTTGGTTCTATGAAAATCTGAGTATATTAGAGTTAGTTGTAGAATAGTTTTTAATTTGAGTAATTCTAATATTTTATGTG
The DNA here is from genome assembly GCA_006410675.1 of Oreotragus oreotragus. Lineage (NCBI taxonomy): Eukaryota > Metazoa > Chordata > Mammalia > Artiodactyla > Bovidae > Oreotragus > Oreotragus oreotragus. The sequence continues at coordinate 1,390,562 of SJYX01023020.1, read as the reverse complement.
ATATTGTATTCAATAGATGCTAACTTTGCTAAACCTTTTACTTTTTTTCCAAATTTTAAAAATTTTGCCTAAATATAATTTTTAAAAGATTATTAAAAATTGAGAATGCTGACATCTTTGATAGAATAAAAATAACTCATCAACAAGAATACATAATTAAGAGAATGAGCCTTGCCTTTTGCAGTTATTTTCTTAAAAGAATCCAATAAATGACACAGAGGTTCTTTGTAATATTTCTGCCTTATACCATGTATGATAAATTTTATGTCACCTAAAAACTAAATTCCAAGTGATATACAAAAATTAATTCAGGAGCATCTGCCTCCTTACAGATAAGAAGCTTCTTTTATATCTCTGGATTATGAAAGTGTTGACTGGTAAAATGATATTATTTCTTAATATCAATTTAAATAGAAATGTTCTTTTAAATTTTTACTTTCTTTCTAGTTTATTCCAACTTATTATGTTGGACTATTTCAGGGCAATTCTTTCAATTAATTTGAATTGAAGTTGAAAAATAATTTTGTAAGATTCGACCATTTTCTAGAAGTTATTGAAAATGTTAATGGGCAGAACTTATGGCAAATCAACATTATTACAGTTTCTTTAATTATATAAAGTATAAGTAAAAAAAATAGTTTTGCTGTGACAAAAATGAACAATTTTATAAATCAGTTTTTGGAAACATACAATATTATCACTTCTGTTTTTGCATACTTTTCTAAATTTATCAGTGTATACTTGGGAATTGATTAGATATCAAAAGAAGTGTTTTTTGAATGAATTTTCTCAAAAGTGAATCCTTTGATACCTATTAAATATTGCCTTTTCAGCTAAGCAAAATCAGAAAGAAGTCTATACTCAAACTTCACTTTAATTTCTAATTTAATTTTATCCTCATGCAATGTATACAATAAAATAACTTTATAATGAATGTGAAACAAGAAGCAAAAGAGTAAATCAAAAATATATAAAAATAGTTGAAAATACCTACAAAACAGTCTCTCAGGGATCACTCCTAAATTATTTTTCAGGCTATTATTGTAAAATATATTTTTATTTTATTTTTAATAAACAAATATGATGAAAACAGTAGCATTTTTAAATTAAACTTATACTAATACACTGTCCTTTATTCGAGAAGGTTCCTGGCACATGGGTATGTTATTGAACTCAGTGAAAGGCAGATAAGTAAAATGTGGCCTATTTAAACATCTGAATCAAACTGCTCAAACAGTGGTTTCTGTATATTTGGCATGCTGTTCATTATATGCCACCTTTATGTTTCCGTCATACAACCAAACTCAGACAACAGTAAGCATTCTTTTAAAAAGTGAACTTGGCTTTAAACTGGGGATTCAGACACAATGGGAAGTGGATTAAGTTTGACCCTTTCAAATGATTGCCACTAATTATTCCTCCTACATGGAATGCTGCTGTGTGCTTCTCATCTGAGTAGGCTGCTGAGGTACTGGTGTTCTGTCCAGACTGCTGCCTACACTGACAGGGAGCAGTTCATCAGGCAACAGCCTGATGCTTGGATCGCCACCAGGGAAGCCTAATAGCTAGGAAGGAAAAGTAAATGTGCCAGTGGACTATTTGACAGAAACTGAAGTAGTAATAGAGACCTGTTGACAGACTCATCTTTTCCCTGTCCCACCTGTTTTCAAGGTAGTACTGGGAAGTATTCCAAAATATCACTCAAGAAAGAAAATGTTAAAACTATCTCACCAAGCAGGGCTCTTCGGTTTGTAACGTTGCCACCAGCCCCACCAAAATTGGCTTTTAATATAAATGGTTATGACAAGCAAAACAAGGAAGTAAAGAGAGATACCATTTGGGTCTGAGTACACCAGTTAATTGTTGTAGTTTTCAAAAATATACTCAGAAGTGAGTATCTATTCAACTACTAACATTGACTGAGTACTTTCTAGGTCTAGGAATTGCAGATGCAGAAATTAATAAGCAAATAGAACAAGAAACAGAAACCAGAGTTGGGATTAATTATATATAAACTATTATATATTGTGAAATATGTGCTACATTTTCACATTCTAGGATAATTATTTCCAAGTGGTCTATAAAACTGAGTTTATTAACTAATTGACATTATCCTCCTCTGGTCCAATGAAAAATCACATCTGTTGACTTCATGATATACTATCCCAAAGAGCCAGGCAGGTGTTGAGCATTTGGCAACTTGAGCTAATACTTTCTAGTTAGGATTCAATGTTCTAATTTACAACTTCAATTATTATGTTCTCCTGTTGGCTATATGTATATATATACACACATACATATATACACACACATAGAGAGAAACAAAATTATATATACCTATTTGGGAACTAGGGAGAAGGAAGTTATTGAAACACATGAAAATATTTGATTTAGATTTTATTTTATAGATGGGCTTCCCAGTGGCTCAGACAATAAAGAATCCACCTGCAAGGTAGAGAGTTGGGTCTGAACCCTGGGTTGGGAAGATCCCCTGGAGGAGGGCATGGCAACCCACTCCAGTATTCTTGCCTGGAAGAATCTCATGGACAGAGGAACCTGGTGGGGTATGGTCCATGGAGTTGTAAAGAGTTGGACATGACTGAGCGACTAAGAATATCTAGATATGTNTAGAGAGTTGGGTCTGAACCCTGGGTTGGGAAGATCCCCTGGAGGAGGGCATGGCAACCCACTCCAGTATTCTTGCCTGGAAGAATCTCATGGACAGAGGAACCTGGTGGGGTATGGTCCATGGAGTTGTAAAGAGTTGGACATGACTGAGCGACTAAGAATATCTAGATATGTGTTTGTAACTCCTGCATACCATTGACATTTGCTATACAATTCATGTATTTTTTGTCAGACAGTCTAAAATAAAATTTCTCAAGATGGTATAAGAATAACTCATGTGATTGCTAAAAGCATTGAAATGCAGAGCACATCTGTACTAATTAAACTTACATTTCCAGGTGTAGGTATTAGAGATCTTCATTCCAAACAATGCCTTGAGTAATGCTTAGGCAATTTGAAGTATGAAATTAAACAGAGATTTAGTGTAGTAACAGGGAGTCATATGAGGTTACTTAACTAAGTTTTAAATTTCTACTTCCTAATTTGAACCAAGAACATTTCATTAGCTGCCACAGAATTTCTCTCCCAAAGAAGAACTTATGTAACAGATTTCTTTATAAGGTAAAGCTATATTGATTGGCTGTTTGAGACTAGATAGAGAAGGATTAGACATGGTAAGAAAAGCAGATGATTAAAATTCAGATTACATAGTGCCTGTGGTAGAAAGATGCCATTTCTGCAGTTTAAAACTGGTGCCGATGGACTGCTACCAAAGTGCCTGAAAGGGCTTTCTCAGAACTTGTGCAGAGCTGCAAGAAATATTTTTCCTTTGCCAAGTAATTTCAGAGATTCTCTGTAAAGCACATATATGCCTATCATTGAGCTATTGGATTTCCTGCATTAGGATATGAAATGGGTGCAGCTATTAACATATTCTGACTGCTTGAATCTAACTGTTAAAGTGAGGATATGCAAATGAACAGCAGGCAGTGGGTTATTTCAGGTGAAGAGTTTTCTTTTTTAAATGCAAAGTTCTCTAATTACCAGTTTTATATTCAAGTTGAAATGCATTTCTAAGTATATTTTACTCTAATGGCATCTAGATTAATTTTTCACTCAAGAAAACTCAGCTGAATGAATATTACATAATTTTAAGAGCATTCCAGAGACTGAAGCCAAGAGAGAAATCAATGCCCCTTGCTCCCAGACCATCCTCTGAAGCATACAATCATGAGAATCCAAATGTTGGTTAGTCTAAATTAAGTCAAGAGCAGAGAACAACATCTTTTTTTGGAAAATGACCCTCCTGGGTGCCTAAGGGAAGCCCTTCTGCTTGAGCAAGCCTGGAAGTGTAAGGGAATTCACATCTATAAGCATTCCCTGAGTAGAAAAGAATAGAAACTTAGATACATTTTCTGTTCTTTGTGTAGACAGTTCTGAAGTTCATGCCAAGTCTCTTTGGTAGGTCTAAATAGGGATGAACCCATTTATCTCAGCAGTGACCAACTATTTCATATACCTTTTGTTTTCCCTATTTATATCCTTCATTTTTCATGGTCCCCAACACTTTTCTCATGATATTATTGAGGCAGGAGGTAGATACCCCCCCATCCCAGGGTAAGGTGAATGAAGATTCATTCCTTGTGGATGGAAACTTAATACAAGCATAGCAGGACAATTGAGAAAGGGGGCTTGACCCTGCCCTGCTCCCATATATTTCTCATTCTCAAAGACAGGGGGAGCTCCCAGACTACACATGCACAGAAAGGCTCTTTTGAGGTCAAAAGGGGAGTGATGCAAGGCATATTCTACCCATATGCCTTTTTGGTAGAAACCACTTTGGCTAAGAGATGAGTAGAAGAATCTTGAGATATATCAGATATGAATTCTGAATCAGGTAAATCAAAATGATTCATCAGAGGAAAACTAGAAAAAATAGTTGATGAAAGTAATTCAAACTGCCATGACAGCATGACTCAGTGACTCTTTGTCTGAGTCTGCCCATGTGTCTATCCAAACATATTGTACTCTTTTTCCTCCTAATAAATACTTTACTTGTTTCACTACTTTCTGTCTTTGTGGGAATGCTTTTTATGCAGAGCCAGAGGGCCAAGACCTTGTAACTGACCATTGGTCTAGCAGCTAGGATTTGATGTTCTCACCACCATGACCCAACCTCAATCTCTGGCTGGTAGACTGAAGCCCTGCTTCAAGTTGCCACAGGCCAAGGCCACTAGAGATCATTATTTACCAAAATAAACACATATCGCTCATGTTCTTATTATTTTCAACCCACAAAAATACTTGCATTTTATTACCCTTTTCACATTTACACTTGGCACCTATATCTTAAAACCCTTTTTATATATGTATTTTTCTCTATATTATCTGTCAACTTAATTTTTTTCACAACTTAAAAGTTGAGAGTTATATTTTATTCCAAGGGAATTTTTAAGACTTCAAGCCCAGTAGACAGCATCTCAAGTGACCCTGAGAAAACTGCTCCAAGGAAGTGAGAGGAGGAACCAGGTTATACAGAAACTTTGCAGCAAAGGACAGGTAATCTTAACATCAAAATGTTATTGTTAGTAAAAGAAAATGAGATATCCCAAGTTAAGGAGTTTAGTGCTTTTCTATATATGGGAGTTTGCAAGAGTCTGAGCTCACTGAAATCATTCATTTCATATTCACCTCAGCTTTTGGAGCCAGTGTCCTGTATTTGTAACATCCTAAGCTTTCTTGGGGCTCACCATAGGGAATGGCTGCAGTCTGATGACTGATAGTTTTCTCCATTGAAAGTGCCCTTAGAGCACACCAGCTTACATTGGAAGGTTGCAAGCACTGATGACTGTGACATACTTGTTTACTGATAGGGCAGAAAATATTTCAGAGCTCATATCCCCAAAGTGATAGTAGTTGTTTAAGTACATGCACAAATTATTTTTGTATGATATACATCACAAGCTGATGAAGGTTACATTTGCAGTACTGTGATCATGTTCTACTAAGAATGCACAGATCAATGTTTAAGCAAGAAATTAGCACATTATTATGATGCCTAGCATATGCCAGTAGGTGGCTCAGTGATAAAAGAATCCATCTGCAATGCAGGGAATGTAGGTTTGATCCCTGAGTTAGGAAGAGCCCCTGGAGTAGGAAATGGCACACCCTCCAGTATTCTTCCCAGCAATCTTGATTCCAGCTTGTGTTTCTTCCAGTCCAGCGTTTCTCATGATGTACTCTGCAAATAAGTTAAATAATCAGGGTGACAATATACAGCCTTGACGTACTCCTTTTCCTATTTGGAACCAGTCTGTTGTTCCATGTCCAGTTCTGTTACTTCCTGACCTGCATACAGATATCTCAAGAGGCAGGTCAGGTGGTCTGGTATTCCCATCTCTTTCAGAATTTTCCACAGTTTATTATGATCCACACAGTCAAAGGCTTTGGCATAGTCAATAAAGCAGAAATAGATGTTTTTCTGGAACTCTCTTGCTTTTTCCATGATCCAGTGGATGTTGGCAATTTGATCTCTGGTTCCTCTGCCTTTTCTAAAACCAGCTTGAACATCAGGGAGTTCACGGTTCACGTATTGCTGAAGCCTGGCTTGGAGAATTTTGAGCATTACTTTACTAGCGTGTGAGATGAGTGCAATTGTGCGGTAGTTTGAGCATTCTTTGGCATTGCCTTTCTTTGGAATTGGAATGAAAACTGACCTTTTCCAGTCCTGTGGCCACTGCTGAGTTTTCCAAATTTGCTGGCATATTAAGTGCAGCACTTTCACAGCATCATCTTCCAGGATTTGAAACAGCTCAACTGGAATTCCATCACCTCCACTAGTATCGACAGAGGAGCCTGGCAGGCTATAGTTCATGGTGCTGCAAAGAGTTGTATACAACTGAGAGACCAAGTACAACACATAGCAAATACTATTACTTGAGTGAAGTCACACCCTAAATTTCTGAACATTTTCATTTGACTGGGTCTGAAAATTAAACTGATAAAGACAGATTAACAGAAGAAAAGCATACAAATCTTATTAAAGTTTTACATGTACAAGGAAGCCTTTATAAGATAAGGAGGATCCAAAGAAGAGACCAGCTCAGGAAGCTTTTACATTTTTTAAGACAGAGAAATTATAGATTTGTGAAGAATTGACAAGACCTAGCAGTTTCTGAGTGACTTCTTTCACTTTTCACTTTCATGCATTGGAGAAGGAAATGGCGACCCACTCCAGTGTTCTTGCCTGGAGAATCCCAGGAACGGAGGAGCCTGGACTGCTGTCTATGGGGTTGCACAGAGTCAGACATGATTGAAGTGACTTAGCAGCAGCAGCAGCAGCAGTTTGGTCTATGGGTAGGGTAGTCTGAGTAGGTCTACTTGGTCTTTATTTTACTTAACTAGGAAGATAAGAGTGAGTTTAGCATGGATTTCTTCCTTTCAGATTCCCTTGACACCCTCTCCTAACAAGAGTCTAGGCCAAAAAAAAAAAAAAAAAATCCTACCTTTAAGCACAAAAGGGGGAAGTTTGTGTTTATTGCTGCTTATTCGCCTTCAGCTCAAAAAAATTTCTATGTCAAAGAGGCATATTTCTGGATGACATATTCTGTTTTCCTTCAGTAGGGAGGCAAGAACACGAATAAAAAGTGAATCAGTTGGAGATATATCATGGATGCTGAGATGATGGATGATGACATGGATAAAGTTAGTGACAGTAAAAATATAAAGCATGCATAGGTTCAAGATAGAGACTTCCCTTGTAACTCAGCTGGTAAAGAATCCGCCTGCAATGCAGGAGACCCCAGTTTGATTATTGGGTCTGGAGGATCCCCTGGAAAGGGGATAAACTACCCACTCCAGTATTTTGGGGCTTCTGTGGTGACTCATATGGTACAGAATCTACCTGTAATGTAGGAGATCTAGGTTCAGTCCCTGAGATGGGAAGATCCTTTGGAGGAGGGCATGGGAATCCACTTCAGTAGTCTTGCCTGGAGAATGCCCAAGAACAGAGGAACTGTTGGGCTACAGTACACAGGGGTGCAGAGTCGGACACTACTGAGCAACTAAGCACAGCACATAGGTTCAAGATATACTGGCAAGTAGTCAATAGAACCTGCTGATGTTTTGGATAAGAGGAGAGATACTTCAGCTTCAAAGGAGACTTAGAAATTTTCTACCTTGAGCCCTGAGAGAAGGAAGACTAGAGAAATATTCTAGGTAGTTGGATAAAGTCAAATATTCTAATTTAACCTTAGCAAATTTGACATGCTTATGAAACATCTAAGTGGATATAACAAGCAAGTGGTATGGCCAAAAGTCTGGAGCTTAGAAAAGTGAACAGGATGAAATTAAAAATTTGAAAGTCAATGATGCATAGAAAATACTTAAAGTTGTGAGAATGGATGTAATATCGAAGCAGAATAAAAAAAAGAAGACATCTCTGGAAGGAAAATATGTATAAAGAAAAATGCTGTTCAGAACAACCAGCAATTTAAAACTTTTGAATTATTTATTTCTAGAATTTTTCATTTAATACAGTCAGACCTTGGTTGACCATTGGCAACTGAAACTGTGGAAAACCAAACTGCAGATAAGGGGTCACTTTTGTATCTTAAAGTGCAAATATAATATGAAGGGCTTAGTTTCATGTCAAACAATTGGCTATGTAAATTATGTGTCACCATATATCCACATATATATGAGATGAAGATACAATTAGAAAAATCTGTCTAGCAGTATTCTTCTCCAATATGTTAAATGTTTTTCTAATGCAGTAAAATTAGTAACACAAAAAGCTAGACTATGGAAAAGTTAAGGACTGCATTTAACAAAAATAGGGATACTTGTGACTAAACTTTTGTTCAAGTTCTGAGTATACTGTACATTTAAAGAACTTAAAAAAATAGTATTGTGTATCCAAATAACATCAAATAAATATAACACCAATTTGGTATGATCCTAGGTCTGATTAAGCATATTACTTTCAGTTCAACTGTTTTTGTTGTTATTTTAAGGGAAAATATAGATTTTAACACAGAAGGTAACAAATGCAAGTAAAACAATAAATGAATGCTATGTATGTTAAGTGAAGATTCAACAAAATCACTGTCCTTAACTTTACATGAAAAAGTAGTTTCATCTAAGGTACTCATAACATCCCCATTACCTAATTTTTTATGGTAGTAACAAAATATTAAAGTAATATGTCCATTTAAATGTCAAGATATTATTCCAAATTTCTTGGACTTGAATTGTGTTTTTCAGTAGGTTAAATATTTCTTGTCGGTCTACAAAATAATCCAGAAATTCTAGTCCTTCCTTGTATTCTTGTAAGTAAATAAAAATTACCTGAATTTCAATTTTATGTATAACTAAAAACTAATTCCTAGTAGCCTGTAACGTGAGTTAGGGTATTCTAAAAGTTGTTATTCATACACTAAAGTTACTATTTTGGTACAGTTTCCTGAGACCTCTAAACCAGCATCTTGCCAAGAAATCTGTCCACCATTTGGCAAAGTATTTTCCACACATGTGTATCACAATAAGGCAGATGATTCAGAGAAGAGTTAGGAGAAAAGTGCATTATTTTTAATTGGCTGTGGTATTCTCATTTTAAACTGTGGTGTTGTAGAAGACACTTGAGAGTCCCTTGGACTGCAAGGAGATCCAACCAGTCCATTCTGAACGAGATCAACCCTGGGTGTTCTTTGGAAGGACTGATGCTAAAGCTGAAACTCCAGTACTTTGGCCATCTCATGCGAAGAGTTGACTCATTGGAAAAGACTCTGATGCTGGGAGGGATTAGGGGCAGGAGGAGAAGGGGACGACCGAGGATGAGATGGCTGGATGGCATCACGGACTCGATGGACGTGAGTCTGAGTGAACTCCGGGAGATGGTGATGGACAGGGAGGCCTGGCATGCTGCGATTCATGGGGTCGCAAAGAGTCAGACACGACTGAGCCAATGAACTGAACTGAACTGATTCTCATTTTGCAATGCTTATATTAAACATATTTTAGGGATAAAAGATTTTTTGTTTTCTATCTCCTTGTTATTTTTTATATGCTCCATTTGAGCATTCTGATAATTATGTCGATAACCATTCAACATGTCAAGTCTTCTCTGTTCTCTTTTTCACTACTTTACATGCAAAATGTATTGTTTTTGGATTTCTTTTGCCCTTCTTAAGCAGACCATGGTCAAAAGCTTCTCTTGAGTAAAAAGACACTGAGATTTCCCTAACATACTATGACTTCCTATATTTCATTTAGTAAGATTTGGCATCTGGCAAGTCAGCTGTACAATAGGAGATAACATACAGTTTGCTGTTGGTTGCTGCTATTACCAAACCCAGAGTAAATGCATTTCTTCATAGTCAAAATAGAAGAGCATACACTTACTCCTTGCAGCCTTTTGAAGTGCGACTCAGGTTATTTTACTCTGTGATTGCCCTATTGAAAGCATTTCAATGGCTTTTCTTGTTTTTAACATGATGGATTTATTACACATGGATGTAGTGGATGTCTTCTGCCTCTTTCTTTTTCTGGCCATGCCATGCAGCATGCAGGATTTTAGCTCCCTGACCATGGATCAAATCCACATCCACTACTTGGAAGTGTGGACTCTTAATCACTGGACCACCAGGGAAGTCCTAAATGGCTCCCAGCCCCAAAATTAATATAATGTCTAAAACTCTTGCCATTGGCTTACAACATTCCTCCTGACATGGAAATAAATCTCTTGGACTTAAACTCACACCTACAATTCTCCTGCCTTTGTTTCCTCTGCTCCAGTAATTTTCCACAGATAGGCAAAGCATTTTTTTCCAACTCAACACTGCTGACCTTGCTATGCCCTTTTCCACAAGTGCGCTTCTCCATATATTTAACTCCTACATCTTCAACTTCTGAGATTACTGCACTCATTGCTTTAATGTCCCTCTTCTAAAAGAACTCTCCTGACCATCATCAAGAAAAACACCTCCCCATCATATTTTACCTCATATTTTTCTCTTGCTTTTCCTCCATAGCACAGTTCACTACATGACATTCAATTCTGAGTTATATTTTTTAGTGTCTTTTTCACTATATTGCCACCCTCTGTGGGCAGGCACTCCTGTACTGATAGCACATAGCTCAGTGACCCACAAAAATCCACTAAGGCAACCTGTGCCTAACGGAGGAGGAAACTGCTTAATATTTAGAATTTGGCACACTCAACAAATATTCTTTTTTTGTTGTTGATTTTATTTATTTTTAAATTTTTTTTAGAGCTTCCATTTTACTTTATTTTACTTTACAGTACTCTATTGGTTTTGGCATACATTGACATGAATCTGCCACGGGTGTACACAAACTCCCAAACATGAACCCCCCTCCCACCTCCCACCCCACATCATCCCTCCGGATCATCCCCATACACCAGCCCCAAGCATCCTGCATCCTGAGACTGGCGATTCATTTCTTACGTGATAGTATACATATTTCAATGCTATTCTTAAGAAATATTTGCAAAATATTGAATGTCTGGGAAGCAGCCACTCATTCCTTCATTTTCCTCCATATTTTGTTTAAAAGGCTAGAAACATCTTAGATTTAAGATCATCTTATCCAAACTCACTTATACCTTTCCCAGGTCTGTTAGTGAATAGAAGTGTGAATTAGTGAATGTAAGTGTGCTTAATGAGTAACATCCATGAGAAAAATTATTGTTTCATTTCTGGCTCATCTTATTCTGCACTGTCTTTTCTGAAGGTCAGACTGGTCTCTCTCTCTCTTTTTTTTAAATACTCTCAATTCCTGATATTGATACTTCTAAGAGTGTGGCTCCTTTTTAATATCAGCTCATGTGAATATCAAATGAGTGCTCATAAGCTTCTCCCACAGCAGAGTTTTGACATTAAGAAAATTAAAATATGCCTTAATCATAGAATGTTTTAAATGTTGTCTGACATTTTAAAGGATTTTCTCATGAATTTCAGAATAGATTATACTCCTACTTGGCTTCTTGGGTATAAAAAATAATCTTCTAAGTGATTTAAACTTTATTTCTAATTTATAATAGAAAAAGTACACGAGAAAGAGAGACAGAAACAGAGAGGTAGTGACAGAGATAGAGAATCCGTATGAAGAGGAGCTTTCTTTGTCTATGTATTTGCTTTTTTTGCCTCACAGGGAGCAAGGATTTTTTTTTTTTATATTATAAAATCATATATAGCTTGTTATTACAATTAACTTGAGTTCTGCAGGGACATAATAGACTTATTTTAACGTGAATACATTTAGCTCTTTGCAAGGGCTCCAAGGAGAAAAAAAAATTCTGTTTTTTTAACACTTCTGTATGAGGCCTGACATTTAATTACCCTTAGGGTACTTTTTTTCTTACAGGGAAAAGAGTTCACACTTTAAATATTTCTCTCTGACCATACTTAAGCAAGCTGAGGCTTTTAGATGTTCATGTGACAGTTTTACACATCTGAGTAACACTTACTATTTAAAAGTATTAATACATGTACATATATGTACATGTATATATATACAGAGAGAGAGAGGGAAAGGGGGAGGGAGAAAAAATTGATAGATATCACCAGAATAGAATGCTCTGCTGAACTTGACACATTTATCCACATTGATAGCTTCACTTGGATGTTTAATAAAAATCTCAATCTCAACACTTTGACAACTGAGCTCCCATTAGTCCATATCCAAACATGCTTCTCTTCCACATTTCACATCTCAGTTAATAAAAAACTTTTAGTTTAGGCTAAAAATCTTGTTATATACCATCTTATCACTCCTTTCATGATGATATCAGCATATTCTGTTAGCACCAGCTTCAAAATATACCTAACATTTGACCACATCAATGAATTCTGGAAAGTTTCAGGATATAAAATTAGTATATGGAAGTCTATTGTATTTCTATATATTAACAATGAAATATCAGAAAGAAAAATTAAGACAACAACCCCATTTATCATTACAACCAAGAGTAAATTACCTAGAAATAAACCTACCTAAGATTCTGTATCCAGAAAACTATAAGATTGATGAAAGAAACTGAAAACAGAAACAGATGAAAAGATATACTATATTCTTAGATTGAAATAATTAATATCCCTAAAATGAGCATATTACCCAAGGCATTCTACATATTCAATGCAATAAATACCGGTAGCATTTTTTCATAAATAGGCAAATAATTTTAAAATTTGTCTGGAAACACAAAGACCCCGAGAAGCCAAACTAATCTTGAGTAAGAAGAATAGAACTAGAGGAATCAGGCTGTCTGACTTCAGACTATATGACGAAGCTATGATCATCACAACAGTATAGTACAGACACAAAAAGAGACACATAGATCAACAGAACAGAATAGAGTCCAGAAATAAACTCAGGCACTTATGGTCAATCAATTTATGACAAAGCAGACAAGAATTTACAATGGAGAAAATACAGTCTCTTCAGTAAATGGTTCTGGGAAAACTGGACAGCTACATGTAAAAAAATCTAAATGTAAAACCAGATACTATCAAATTCTCAGAGGAAAACATTGGAAGGAAACACTTTGATATAAATTGCAGCAATATGCTTTATGATCTATCCTCTGGAGTAGTGGAAATAAAAGCAAAAATAAACAAATGGTATGTAATTAAACTTCAAAGGAAATCATAAGCAAGATGAAAAGACAATGGAAAATATTTGCAAAAGGTGCTACCAACAAGGGATTAATTTCCAAAAGATATAGACAGCTCATATTCTGCTGCTGCTAAGTTGCTTCAGTCATGTCTGACTCTGTGTGACCCCATAGACGGTAGCCCACCAGGCTCCCTCATCCCTGGGATTCTTCAGGCAAGAACACTGGAGTGGGTTGCCATTTCCTTCACCAATGCATGAAAGTGAAAAGTGAAGGTGAAGTCGCTCGGTCGTGTCCAACTCTTAGCGACCCCATGGGCTGCAGCCTACCGGGCTCCTCCATCCATGGGATTTTCCAGGTGAGAGGACTGGAGTGGGATGCCACTGTCTTCTCCAAGACAGCTCATATAGTTTAATATAAAAAAGTTTCAATTAAAAAATGGACAGAAGATCTGAATAGACACTTTTCCAAAGAAGAAATATAAATAGCTGGCCAAACAGGCATATGAAAAAAAAAAAAAAATGCTAGATCTTGCTAATCATCAGAGAAATAAATGTGAATCAAAATCACAAATATATATCACCTCACACCTATCAGGATGGTTGTCATGAAAAAGAAAATGAAAGCAAATGTTGGTAAGGATGTGGAGAAAAGTGAAACTTGTACACTGTTGGCGGGAATGTAAACTGGTACAGTCACTGTGGAAAATGGTATATAGATTTCTCAAAATAAAACCTAAAAATGGAACTACTGTATGATCCAACAATTCAACTCCTGGGTATATATATATGAAAAAAATAATGAAGTCAAAAGATACATGTACCCCAATGTTCATGACAGTATTATTTACAGTTGCCAAGATATGGAAGCAGCCTAAAATGTCCACCAATAGATGACTGGATAAGAAGTGGTTTACACACACATACACACACACACAATGCAATAAAAAAATGAAACTTTGATGTTTGCAATGACATGGATGGACTTGGAGGGTATTATGCTGAATGAAATAAATCAGAGAAACACAAATACTACATGAAAACACTTATATATGGAATCTAAACAAACAAACGAACTAGTGAGTATAACAAAAAAGGATCAGACTCACAGATGTAGAGAGCAAATTATTGGTTACCAGCTGTGAGAAGAAAAAAGGAGGGCCAAAAAATGTGTAAGAGGTTTAAGAGATATAAAAGTGAAAGTGAAGGGTGTTAGTTGCTCAACTGGGTCTGACTCTTTGCAATCCCATGGACTGTAGCCTGCCAGGTTCTTCAATCCATGGGATTTTCCAGGGCAAGAATAATGGAGTCAGTTGAATTTCCTTCTCCAGGGGATCTTCCCAACCCTGATATCAAACCCACATCTCTTGTGTCTGCCTGTACTGGCAGCTAGATTCTTTACCACTGGCAACACCTGAATGGGTAGCATAGTCATTCCCATTCTTTCTCCAGAGGATGTTCCAGACTCAGGGATTGAACTTGGTTCTCCTGGATTCCAGGCAGATTCTGTACCATCTGAGCCACCAAAAAAGCTCAAATTATTATGTACAAAATAAGCTTAAGAATATATTGTAAAACAGAGGGAAGATAATATAGCCAATATTTTATAATAATTATAAATAGAATAGAATCTTTAAAAACTGACTGTGAATCACTAGAGTGTACATCTGTAACTTATTGTAATCCCATGGATTGTAGCTTGCCAGGTTCCTCTGTCCACAGAATTCTACAGGTAACAATAGTGAAGTGGTTAGCCGTTCTTTTCTCCAGGGCACCTTCCCGAACCAGGAGTCAAATCTGTGTCTTCTGCATTGAAGACTTATTCCTTACCATCTGAGCCACCAGAGAAACCCTGTATCAACTATAAGTTCAGTTCAGTCGCTCAGTCATGTCCGACTCTTTGCGACCCCATGAATCACAGCACGCCAGGCCTCCCTGTCCATCACCATCTCCCAGAGTTCACTCAGACTCACGTCCATCAAGTCAGCGATGCCATCCAGCCATCTCATCTTCGGTCATCCCCTTCTCCTCCTGCCCCCAATCCCTCCCAGCATCAGAGTCTTTTCCAATGAGTCAACNTCCTCTAGGCTCTCCTGCACCTGCGCAGGCACTGCTCCTCGGGTTGCTCCTCCTGGCTGCTGGCCCTGGCCTTGGGCTCAGAGTGGCTCCTAAGGGTCAACACCCCTGGCTCGGGCACAAGGTGGCTTCTCCCTGCCACCCCTGACCTCAGACATGGGGTGTCTCCTCCCGGCTTCCCTGACCTCGTACGCGAGGTGTCTTCTCCCAGCCACCACTGGCCTTGGACGCAGGGTAGCTCCTCCCAGACGCCGCACTGACCTCGGACACAGGTTGTCTCCTCCTGGCCGCCACTGACCTCGGATGTGGGGTGTCTCCTCCCGGCCACCGCCCCTGACCTCAGACGGTATACTTCAGTTAAAAATAAAAACAAAGACAACTAGCATATGCACACTTCTCAGCATCCTTGCTGCTATCATCTTGATCCAAAGCACTGTGATCTTACAATTATATTAATCAATGAGCCCCGCAACAGGTCTCTCTGAATTTCTGTTGCTCCTGGTACACTCTGTTCTCAACACTGAAGCCAGAGAGAATTTTTGTCAGCTGTTATTAAAGTATTTACACTTTAAAAAACTGCATGTAAAGTGTTCAGCTGGATAAAGATCAGCATATGCATCCATTCAATTCAGTTGCTCAGTCATGTCTGACTCTGTGCAACCCAATGGACTGTAGGACGACATGCTTCCCTGTCACCAACAGGAGCTTGGTCAAACTCATGTCCATTAGGTCAGTGCCATCCAGTCATCTCATCCTTTATCATCCCCTTCTCCTCTTGCCTTCACTCTTTCCCAGCATAAGGGTCTTTTGCAAACAGTCAGTTCTTCAAAACAGGTGGCCAAAGTATTGGAGTTTCAGCTTCACCATCAGTCCTTACAATGAATATTCAGGACTGATTTCCTTTAGGATGAACTGGCTGGATCTCCTTGCTGTCCAACGGACTCTCAAGAATCTTCTCCAACACCATAGTTCAAAAGAATCAGTCTGATGCTCAGCTTTCTTTGTAGCCCACCTCTCACATCCATACATGACTAATGGAAAAACCATAGCTTTGACTAGATGGACATTTGTTGACAAAGTAATGTCTCTGCTTTTTAATATGCTGCCTAGGTTGGTCATAGCTTTTCTTCCAAGGAGCAAGTGTCTTTTAATTTCATGGCTGCAGTCACCATCTGCAGTAATTTTGGAGCTCCAAAACATAAAGTCTGTCACTATTTCCATTGTTTCCCTATCTAATTGCCAGGAAGTGATAGGACTGGATTGCAGATGGTGGTTGCAGCCATGAAATTAAAAGATACTTACTCCTTGGAAGGAAAGTTATGACCAACCTAGATAGCATATTCAAAAGCAGAGACATTACTTTGCCAGCAAAGTTCTGTCTAGTCAAGGCTATGGTTTTCCTAGTAGTCATGTATGAATGTGAGAGTTGGACTGTGAAGAAAACTGAGCACCAAAGAACTGATGCTTCTGAACTATGGTGTTGGAGAAGACTCTTGACAGTCCCTTGGACTGCAGGGAGATCCAACCAGTCGTTTCCAAAGGAGATCAGCTCTGAGTGTTCTTTGGAAGAATGATGCTGAATCTGAAATTCCAGTACTTTGGCCACCTCATGCGAAGAGTTGACTCATTGGAAAAGACTGATGCTGGGAGGGATTGGGGGCAAGAGGAGAAGGGGACAACTGAGGATGAGATGGCTGGATGGCATCACTGACTCGATGGATGTGAGTTTGAGTGAACTCCAGGATTTGGTGATGGACAGGGAGGCCTGGCATGCTGCAATTCATGGGGTCACAAAGAGTCTGACATGACTGAGCGACTGAACTGAACTGATGGAACTGGATGCAATGATCTTTGTTTTTTGAATATTGATTTTAAGTCAGCTTTTAACTCTCCTCTTTCAGTTACGTCAAAAGGCTCTTTAGTTCTTCTTTGCTTTCTGCCACAAGGGTGGTTTCATATGCTTATCTGAGGTTATTGATAATTCTCCCAGCAATCATGATTGCAGCTTGTGCTTTATCCATTCTGTCATTCACATGATGTACTCTGCATATAAGTTAAATAAGCAAGTTGACAGTATGAAGCCTTCATGTAATCCTTTCCCAATTTGGAACTAGTCCATTGTTCCATGTCCGGTTCTAACTGTTGCTTTTGACCTGCATACAGATTTCTAGGGAGGCAGGAAAAATGGTCTGGGGTTCCCATATCTTGAAGAATTTTCTACAGTTTTTTGTGACCTACACAGTCAAAGGCTTTGGCATAGTCAATAAATCACAAGTAGATGTT
Source organism: Oreotragus oreotragus (assembly GCA_006410675.1). Classification (NCBI taxonomy): domain Eukaryota; kingdom Metazoa; phylum Chordata; class Mammalia; order Artiodactyla; family Bovidae; genus Oreotragus; species Oreotragus oreotragus. Next base: position 1,373,000 of record SJYX01023020.1, on the reverse strand, counting down.
TTTCTGGTATTTTCTTGCCTTTTCTGTGATCCAACAGATGTTGGCAATTTGATCTCTGGTTCCTCTGACTTTTGTAAATCCAGGTTGAACATCTGGAATTTTACAGTTCATGTACTGTTGAAGCCTGGCTTGGAGAATTTTGAGCATAACTTTGCTAGTGTGTGAGATGAGTGCAATTGTGAGGTAGTTTAAACATTCTTTGGCATTGCCTTTCTTTGGGATCAGAATGAAAACTGACCTTTTCTAGTCCTGTGGCCACTGCTGAACTTTCCAAATTTGCTGGCATATTGAGTGCAGCCCTTTCACAGCATCATCTTTCAGGATTTGAAATACCTCTACTGGAATTCCATNTTGCCTTTCTTTGGGATCAGAATGAAAACTGACCTTTTCTAGTCCTGTGGCCACTGCTGAACTTTCCAAACTTGCTGGCATATTGAGTGCAGCCCTTTCACAACATCATCTTTCAGGATTTGAAATACCTCTACTGGAATTCCATCACCTCCTCTAGCTTTGCTCATAGTGATGCTCCCTAAGGGCCACTTGACTTCACATTTCAAGATGTCGTGCTCTGGGTACTAGTCACACCATCATGGTTATCTGGATCAAGATCTTTTTGTGTAGTTCTGTGTATTCTTGCCACCTCTTCTTAATATCTTCTGCTTCTGGTAGGTCTATCCTTTGAGCTCATAGAACTACATCATTTGACTTATAACTGCTGAGTCATGTCCCATCCTAAGAGTGTCCCATGTCACTCTTCCTCCTCCGTGGTTCTAACAAAATTGCCCACTCTTCTTCCTCAGACATGCTTTACTCACTCACAGCTCATCTCCTTCCTGCTCAAACACCTAAAATACTATATTCCCACATAATATAGAGCTAGTCCCTCACTGTCCCCATGTCTTTATTCTAAATGATACCTTCTGATACCACCATATTAAATTTGAACTCTTCTTCCCTTTCTCTACTTTGTGTCTCTGCTTAACAGGTAGCACCATCTATATTACTATATATTTGTTGCATTTAGTACTCTATTGGAGAAGGAAATGGCAACCCACTCCAGTATTCTTGCTTGGAGAATCCCATGGACTGAGGAGCTTGGTGGGCTGCAGTCCACGGGGTCACAAAGAGTCGGACACGACTGAGCGACTTCACTTACTTACTTACTTATAAATTTCTAATATAGGCTTTTATTGGGTTGACCAAAAGTTTGTTTGGATTATTTTGTAAGAGGGTATGGAAAAACCAGAACAAACTTTTTGGCCAAACCAGTATTTGTATAGGCTCTATAAATTACTATTTATTTTGCTTAACTAGCATGTTCCTTGTCAGTCCTCCATCAAGAAAGTAAGGTCCATAAAACCATGTGCTTTGGTTTGCTTTACTCCTTGTCTTTTTCTGAAGTAGCTAGAGTAGGGTGTGGTGCATAGTAAGCACATACTTAATATTTGAATAATTAATCAAGCAAAAATTCACAGGTAAGTTATCTAGAGTGTTAGACATGCATTCTTTATAAATAATTATAATTGTGTCTAGTATCTACTTTTACAAAGCAGTATTTTACTCCTCTGTTATCACTTCTTGGATAATTGTTACACAGTCTGCCAGAAATCATATTTTTATTTTTGTAGCTCTCCCTCCCTACCAATACTATTAGTGCCTATCTTGCCACTCATCTTACTTCTCTTTTAGTTTAATTTCATGTCCATCTGTGACTACTGTTTTATACTGCTGACAAAACATAGTGGGATGAGTCAGAAGTTCTATTATACCTTGTATATAAAACATACATTCTTATTATTACTTCTATAATTCCCAAAAAGAATAGAGAAATAATCATGAACTCTTCAAAGTAATGGCCTTGCCACTATTTTGAAGTGAAGTGAAGTGAAGTGAAGTCGCTCAGTCGTGTCCGACCCTTTGTGACCCCATGGACTGTAGCCTACCAGGCTCCTCCCTCCATGGGATTCTCCAGGCAAGAGTACTGGAGTGGGTTGCCATTTCCTTCTCCAGAGGATCTTCCCAACCCAGGAATCGAACCCGGGTCTCCAGCATTCCAGGCAGATGCTTTAACCTCTGAGCCACCAGGGAAGCCACTATTTTAATCACATTGTATTCAAATTATTCACATTATGCAGATTTTTTGTTGGTGCAAATTTGCTAATATAACTTTAGAATATTTTAAAACATTTTCCAGATTTTCTTTCCATGGTTTGCTTTGTGTGTTGGTTCCCTGATTTCAAACAAACATGATTACTCAGACCATATTTTACAATATGTTCTAACTTTTCTTTCATAATTTAAATATTAAATGTTAATCTGTACATTCTGTAACCTTTAGAGGGTCCCCTGACAGAGAACTATCATTTGGAACTTTGGTCAAACTTGAACCTTCACTGAAAAAAGTGAGAAAATATTAGCCATTTAGTTGTGTCCAGTTGTTTGTGACACCATGGGCTATAGCTTAACAGGCTCCTCTGTTCATGGAATTCTACAGGCTAAACCTTATAGTAATTCTACCTTACCTATCATTGAAATAAGGTGCAGATAGGCAGTAGAAATTGTCTATCACTCTTCCATACAGTGTATCTGTAAAACAGCATACTCATGACTGAGGCACTTGGAAAATGGTAGGTCCATTCTTCAAGATTTTATGGTCCTTTATATATTTTTCTATTATTTATTTACTTTCATATTTTATTTCCTTCTTTGATTACATTCAACATTTAAAGTAGGAGCTTTGCTTTGAAAGGTTGTTGAACTACGATGCCGGGATTCTTGGCCTCTGGAGGAGAAGAATTCAATCCGGGGCCAGAAACGAAGCTTGATCGCTCAGAGCTTTTGTGTAATAAAGTTTTATTAAAGTATAAAGGAGATACAGAAAGCTTCTGACATAGGCATCAGAAGGGGGCAGAAAGAGTACCCGCCTGCTAGTATTCAGCTGGATGTTATATAGTCACCAGCAGTCTGTTAATGAAAGAAAGGAATGTCTCAAAACTTAGAATGGCACCAGGCCCCACACCCATAAGAGTATTTTGGGATAACCTTGGCTCCAAATGGTTGATCTTGGGCCATAAAATGATTAACTTGAATCTTGAAGAAGGGCAGATCACCATACAAATAGTTTCATTTACATAGATTAGAGGAAAAATATCGGAGTGTAACATACTGGTTTATCAAGTAGGTTGAGCCCAAAATGCGGAACCGACTTGAAGACAGAGTTTGGGGTAAATTCATAGTACATTAGCATAGCTTAAGATAAACATTTCCATAAGAAAAAGGCATTGGTTAACTTGAGGTGAAACCAGGTATCATTATGGCAACACAGAATCTTAAGAGAAACCTCCTTTAAATTTGTTTTCTCCTGCCGCTTAAGAGAGAGAAAATGTCTGACACTTGCAGGCTATTTCCTCCGTTTGGAGACCCCTGGCCTTCCTGCCTGTTACCCTCTCAGCTTCAAATCATTAGTTTTTTCAGTGATCACAGAATCAGATAAATATCTGAAAAATAATCCTTGTATAAAATAAAAATATATCTGAAATATTGAAATATTGACATGGTTGTTGAAAAACTACATAAGAAATTGTAAAATTCTATATTCAAAATTAAAGCATGCTATAAACAATTGTCTAAGAGACTAAATACTTACTATGTATTACATGTCATAATTTATCTTATATTTACGTTTATCAGCTTGCTGCTGCTACTGCTGCTAAGTCGCTTTAGTCATGTCCAACTCTGTGTGACCCCATAGACGGCAGCCCACCAGGTTCCACCATCCCTGGGATTCTCCAGGCAAGAACACTGGAGAGGGTTGCCATTTCCTTCTCCAATGCATGAAAGTGAAAAGTGAAAGTGAAGTCGCTCAGTCGTGTCCGACTCTTTGCGACCCCATGGACTGCAGCCTACCAGGCTCCTCCGTCCATGGGATTTTCCAGGCAAGAGTTCTGGAGTGGGGCGCCATTGCCTTCTCTGGTTTTCAGCTTATTTTCTACCAAAAATTTAGCAAAATGAGAATGACACATTTTTATAGTATGGTTTTGTAAATTCTAACTATGAGAAAGATGCATGGACAAAGGCACAGAAGAGACTATAGACCCTGAAAAGTGTAAGTGTTACTCAGTTGTGTCCAGCTCTTTGCGACCCAATGGATGCAATCTGTCAGGCTCCTCTATCCATGGAATTCTCCAGGCAAGAATACTGGAGTGGGTAGCCATTCTCTTCTCCAGGGGATCTCTCTGACCCAGGGATCAAACCTGGTCTTCTGCATTACAGGCAGATTCTTTACCATCTGAGCCAACAGGGAAGCCCCATAGATGATGGATAAATGCAAACAGAATTCCAAAAGCTTCCTGAAGTACAGAATTTCAGAAAACAACAACAACAACCACAAACCTCCAGGGGATGATGTCTTGTACCTACTTTTTGCAAAAAGAAAATAAACTCTATAGGTTTCTGAGATAAAAAATATTAATATTTGGAGTCTCTGTTTAAACTTTTTTTGAAAAATTTCATTGAAGTAGTCTTTAAAAAATTCTGGGCCCCCAAATAAATAATTTTAAGATGATTTATGTTCCATTTAATACTTTTATCTATGTATATATAAACACATATATAGCAAGTAGCACTTTAAAGAATACTGTATTTCTAGGAAATTGTCAACAAAAGATATAAATATAATAAAATTACAATGATAATAAATCATTTTATTAGAAATTAGCAGGAAACTCATTCCTTTATTCTCAGTGTATCTAAATATTATAGGTGGTAATTGATTAAATTGGGATCCAGCCCCCTTCCCTCAGAAGAGGTAAGAAATTTTACTTTAAAAAATTTTTGTTTATTCAAAGTATATTTAGAGATTAGTTGAGTGTCTGGCATAAGATATGCTCAATAAATATTTGAGGACTAGATGAATGAACCTAGAAGACTTAGGGCAGTGAAAGCCTTGAGGCATTGGGAAGAAAACAAAGAAATGAACAAAATAAAATTACTTTTATCATCTAATTTTCACAATGCATACACATGCTTCAGAAGTGTTTGACTCTTTGCAACCATATGAACTGTAGCCTTCTAGGCTTCCCTGTCAATGGGATTCTCAAGACAAAAATACTGGAGTGGGCTGTCTTTTCCTCCTCCAGGAAATCTTCCTGACCCAGGGATTGACCCCATGTCTTTTATGTCTCCTCCATTGGAAGGCTGTTTCTTTATTACTAGGGCTGCCTGGGATTTTCCCAAGGGTCAATTCTAAACAGAAATAAAATATATGCAAAAAAATATTGAGAGATATGAGGAAGACCACGGATTTTCATGACTTCAATCCATTCTCAGTATCCAAGGCCTGATGACAACATGTGATTTTTTTGACCAAAGAGTAGGACTGGAAACAATGCATGAAAACACAAAATAAAAGAAATAGGGAGGTTTCCACTTTGCATTAGTTACAGATATTCAAGACAATATGTATTCTCTATTAATATTGCTACTCCTTTACCTGCTAGAATTCACTTGCTATTAATCCCTATATTGACTCCTAAAAGTACAACACATTTTTTTCATAAGCAACCACTTGTGGCATTTCTATCACTTTAATAATAGCTAAGGTCATGTATGTGTTCATAAACACAATTTCCCTCAACTACTTTATTTATACTTTCTGTTTATTCATATTTGTACTGTTAAATATTCATATACATATGAGTATGAATACATACACACACACACACACATATTAGTTCAGTTCAGTCTCTCAGTCATATCCGATTCTTTGTGACTCCATGAATCGCAGCATGCCAAGCCTCCCTATCCATCACCAACTCCTGGAGTTCACCCAAACTCATTTATGTCGAATCGGTGATGCCACCCAGCCATCTCATCTTCTATATTCCCCTTCTCCTCCTGCCCCCAATCCCTCCCAGCATCAGGGTCTGTTAACGAGTCAACTCTTCACAGGAGGAAGCCAAAATATTGGAGTTTCAGCCTCAGCGTCAGTCCTTCCAATGAACACCCAGGATTGATCTCCTTTAGGATGGACTGATTGGATCTCCTTGCAGTCCAAGGAACTCTCAAGAGTCTTCTCCAACACCACAGTTCAAAAGCATCAGTTCTTCAGCGTTCATCTTTCTTCACACACAGTCCAACACTCACATCCATATATGACCACTGGAAAAACTATAGCCTTGACTAGATGGACTTTTGTTGACAAAGTAATGTCTCTGCTTTTTAATATGCTATCTAGGTTGGTCATAACTTTCCTTCCAAGGAGTAAGTGTCTTTTAATTTCATGGCTGCAATCAACATCTGCAGTGATTTTTGGAGCCCCCAAAAATAAAGTCTGACCCTGTTTCCCCATCTATTTCCCATGAAGTGATGGGACCAGATGCCATGATCTTAGTTTTCTGAATGTAGAGCTTTAAGCCAAACTTTTTCACTCTACTTTCATCTTTCACATATACTTTCACTTTCATCAAGAGGCTTTTTACTTCTTCTTCACTTTCTGCCATAAGGGTAGTGTCATCTGCATATATAAGGTTATTGATATTTCTCCTGGCAATCTTGATTCCATCTTGTGATTTTTCCAGCCCAGCGTTTCTCATTATATACTCTGCAATTGTGCAGTAGTTTGAGGATTCTTTAGCATTGCCTTTCTTTGGGATTGGAATGAAAACTGACCTTTTCCAGTCCTGTGGCCACTGCTGAGTTTCCCAAATTTGCTGGAATATTGATGCAGCACTTTCACAGCATCATCTTTCAAGATTTGAAATAGCTCAACTGGAATTCCATCACCTCCACTAGCTTTGTTTGTAGTGATGCTTTCTAAGGCCCACTTGACTTCACATTCCAGGATGTCTGGCTCTAGGTGAGTGATCATACCATTGTGATTATCTGGGTCATGAAGATCTTTTTTGTACAATTTTTCTGTGTATTCTTGCCACCTCTTAATATCTTCTGCTTCTGTTAGGTCCATACCATTTCTGTCCTTTATCAAGTTTGTCTTTGCATGAAATATTCTCTTGGTATCTCTAACTTTCTTGAAGAGATCTCTAGTCTTTCCCATTCTGTTGTTTTCCTTTTTTTTTGCATTGATCGCTGAAGTTCTTCCCTGGTGCCCTACCAATCCCTGGGTCGGGAAGATCTCTTGGAAAAGGGAATGGCAACCCACTCCAGTATTCTTGCCTGGAATAATTCCATAGACAGAGGATCCTAGAGGGTGGGCTACAATCTGTGGGGTCACAAAGTGTTGGACACGACTGAGTGACTAACACTTTTTTTTTTTAACTTTCAGATACATATATATACACATACACATGTTTGTGTTTACATATATGTGCATCTCATATACATGTTTATGTATACACATATATGTGCATATGTGTATATGTGTATCTAAAAAATCACAACTAGTCCAAAAAACTTCCACAAGACCTCCATAGACTCCACATTTGCCATTTTATAAACAGCAAACCAGAGAAACCCCTGCTTGTTTTCAGCAGTTAAAAAGAAATCCCCTCTGATTTGCTCAAAACAGTAGCTTTAGAGAACGAAAACCTTTGGTAAGCTTTCAACACCATTACAAAATGAATACGATTTCTTAGAGTTCTCTGACTATTTTATTCTTTTAACATTTTGACTCAACTATGAAGTGTAAGCTATATGAAAGCCAGCAAAATAAATATCATCTGAGGCAATAATCTTTCACTGGTGGCAAGCTGAAAGTCAGTTGTTTGGGGAGATTGAATCTGTCATAATACTGAACTGCTTTCTTATCAAGAAGCTATTCCTTTTTAATAGGAGTAGAATCTTTAAGGCATGGAAACAAATTAAAATAGGTTTATCAGTATTCCCTTCAAGATGTTATTGCACAGTCTTCATTTGGGGACAATTTCAAAAGACAAAGCAAACAGAATGTTGCATCTGAAAGAAGTAATTAAATCCTCAATTTGCCTACAATCGTTTATTTGTAATGGTAGCAATTCCAAATTTGATTAATAGCATGATCTCCTTCTGGTAATTAAACATTCTGCCAAATTTCCTAAAATTAAGATGTTTACAAAAAGCCACATAGACTTCAATATGCTTTAAGAAGAATTTTTCAAGACTGATGTTCTAATAAAGGGTTTCATAACTCTCATATCACTATGTACTTCTAGAGAATAACAAGACAACTGACATTGATGCTGATGTACATTTTTATTACTCCATGTGACTTTTCCTTCTGACTGCAACATCATGCAGCCTAGATATTAGAAGTGGTTCTGATAATATCATTAGGTTTAAAAATGTTGGTGGTATTAGCAGGATAGAAACATGTACAAAAATCTTGTCATGTGTAGAAACATGGTTGGATCTAGAGATTGTTATACTAGGAGAAGTGGGTCGGACACAGAAAGACAAATATCATATGATGTAGCCTAGATATTAGAAGTGGTTCTGATAATATCATTAGGTTTAAAAATGTTGGTGGTATTAGCAGGATAGAAACATGTACAAAAATCTTGTCATGTGTAGAAACATGGTTGGATCTAGAGATTGTTATACTAGGAGAAGTGGGTCGGACACAGAAAGACAAATATCATATGATGTCACTGATATGTAAAATCTAAAGAAAAGGTACAGATTAATTTATTTACAAAAGAGAAGTAATGTCATGGATGTAAACAGTAAACTTCTGGATACCAGGAGATAAGGGGTGGAGGGATAAATTGGGAGATTGAGATTGACATATACACACTATTATATGTAACACAGATAACTAATAAGAACCTGCTGTAAAGCACAAGGAACTCTATTCAATACTCTGTAATGGCCTATATGGGAAGAGAATTAAAAAAAAGATAGTGGAAATACATATATCTATAACTGACTCACTTTCTTGTACACCTGAAAATAGCACAACATTGTAAATCAACTATACACCAATAAAAACTATAATAAAATCTTACATTACATTTGGCCCAATTAATGCTTACTTTCTTAAGTTTTGTAATGATTTTCAAATCATATAGTTCCATAAAATCTTTCAATATCATTAAGAAAGGAAATTTTGAAAAAGACAGACATCTGACCTGAATCCGTCTTTGCAGAACAGTATTGAATGATGGAGAAAAAGCAGGAATATGAAGGCTCAGAAAACAAAAACAGAATAAAAGAGTCGAGAGAAAGTATTGAATGAAGAAAGCAGGATATAGAGCTGTCTCTTAT
>SJYX01023020.1:1352937-1363769 GCA_006410675.1 Oreotragus oreotragus | reverse complement strand
AAAAGCAGGAATATGAAGGCTCAGAAAACAAAAACAGAAAAAAAGAGTCGAGAGAAAGTATTGAATGAAGAAAGCAGGATATAGAGTAAAAAAAAAAAAAAAAAAAAAAAGAGTAGAAAGGAAAAGAAAAAAATCAAGGTCACATAATGTAAAGGCATATTGTTCCCAGAACTGACCCATGTTGCTTTTGAAAACATAAGAACTGTATATTGCCTAAATCTGACCTATATTGCATGATTGTTCCTTCTATTTATAGATACTATAGGATTTATGAATACCACAAAGAGTCTCATTCATTCTTCATGGATTCAGCTTAGAAATAATTATCTCAGCAGGTATACTAATGAATTATCAAAGATATAGTAAAATTGTTTAAAAACAATTAATTGAAGAAAGAAAGCATTGACATAAAAATTTGTTTATAAAATTATTTTCAAAATAGTGTAAGCATAGGAATAAAAAATTCTATAGATATATGTTTATTATATGTTAACAATTCTACTTTTTCTATCTTATGATTAAAAGGCAGACATTTAAACAGGTCATCTAATGGACAGCTTTAAAGAGAAGTGTTTGCACAAATGAAAATCTAATTATGGAGGGGCTGAAATGCATGAATTAAAACATAATTATTGAAAATAAAATATCTTAATATCTAATGTGAAGATTGATACCTGATGACAAATATCATTAATTTTGAATTTATGCTCCTAAATAACAATGGTTAATGTCAAACTAGGAAAGAAATGAGTTTGCCTTGGGTTCCCTTCCTACCTCCTATACTTTATTTCTGTTCAGTTAACTCTTGGTTATCTGTACTAATGAAGGAATAAATTTCTGCAGAAAATATAATTGGTGTATATCCTGGTATGTATTTTCCACATCAAAATCTAGAAATTAACAATGATATATTATTCAAACTATTCATAATAGTTGTCTACTATAGAATCAAAAAGTCATAAAACTTAAAGAGCTAAAACAAATATATTTATTTTTCACAACTTCTGTGGGTCAGAAAACTGGCTTACAGTCATAAAGTTGCAATTAAGGCATCCTCCTGGGCTGTGGTCTCATCTAAAGAATCAGCTGAGTGAGGACCTGATTCCACCCTCACTCACATGGTTGTTGATGGATTGTTAAACTGAGGAACTCAGTTCCACACTGGCTATGGTCAGGCTTCCCTCATATCTTTGCCAAATGAGCCTCTCCAAAGAGCAGATGACAACATGTGTCCATCTTCCACCAGAATGAGAAAGTAAGACAGCAAGTGACAAACAAGATGGAACACCCATTCTCTTTGTAACCTAATCTTAAGAAAGGCATGCTAACACTTTGCCATATTGTTTTCATTAGAAAGTGAAATTGTTAATCACTCAGTTGTGTCTGACCCTTTGCGATCCCATGGACTATAGCTCACCAGGCTCCTCTGTCCATGGAATATTTCAGGGAAGAATATTGCATTGGGTAGCCATTTCCTTCTCTAGGAGATCTTCTCGACCCAATGATTAAACCCTAACCTCCTGCATTGAATACAGATTCTCTGCTGTCTGAGCCACCAGGAAACCCCTGCCATATTGTTTTCATTAGAAGTGAGTTTCTAAGTTCAGGTCACACTTAAAGGAAGGGATTGAATTAGGATGTTAATACTCCAATCAGGAGCATCTTAGAGGGTACATCCCATATCATTTAATCCTTATACTCTCTTCAAGTTTTGTCAAGGATATAAATAATGTCATTTATAGGAAAATGTTCCCATTTAGTATTATCCACTGCAGTTAAATATCTTGTTTCCTTGATTTTCATGAGTCTGACACTTTGTAGAAGGTGCTTCTACTTGGGTTTGTCTAATATTTCCTTAAGATTTATGTTATGCAAGTTAGGAAGAAATATCAACCAGTGATGGCACATTTTTTTCACTGTTTCCATCAAGTGATACATAATATTAATTTGTCTCCTTACTGATGATGTTCTCTTGGATCACTTATGGTTTTACTTGCCAGGGTTCTCCACTATAGTTACTTTTTTACCCCTTTGTAATTAACATATTTTTTACAAAATGATGTTTTTAATCTTATACATATAGATTACTATTCCTATACCATTGCTTATCAAACAGTCTTATTTATTCTCTTACTTACATTTGTATGGACTCATGATTTTCTGTTTTATTCAATACAAAATAAAATCTGTTATTACTATTATTTTGGTACTCATGTTATTCCCAATTGGCCACAGGAAACAAAATAAATAAATAAATAAATAAAACTTTTTTGTGTAATTTAAACATAACTCCTTAATTCTTTAAACACTTTCACATTTAGGGGTATGACAATAGGTTGGAGGTTCATTTTCTTGTCATTTCCCTGGCTCAGCTTCCAAATTAGTCATTTTTATAAGCCTCTTGATGAAAGTGAAGGAGGAGAGCGAAAAAGTTGGCTTAAAGCTCAACATTCAGAAAACGAAGATCATGGCATCCGGTCCCATCACTTCATGGGAAATAGATGGGGAAACAGTGGAAACAGTGTCAGACTTTATTTTGAGATTCATGGGGTCGCAAAGAGTCGGACATGACTGAGCGACTGAACTGAACTGAACTGAACTGACAAAGCACTAGTTTCTTTTCCAGTGAAATATTTTCACTCCTTGCTATTGAGATTATTCCCAAACTTTCTGAATGAACAGATTTATATTTTATATATGTATGTGTATCCATATATTCACCCATATGCACAAATATACACATATATGTATATCTTTGTGTTAAAAAATATATAGAAATATATCCAACAAATATATCTATCTAACAAATAGGTACTATCACCATTAATATATGTTTTTATCTTTTTTTATCTACTAGTTCTTCTTTCAACAGTAAGAAATCTGGCTTACATTATATGTGCTATACTTAATTACTTGAATAATTCTCTCATATGAAACAAATGTCCTGTTTTCACTGTTATCGCTTCCCCCATGTAGTTACTCTTCTGCTGCTGCTTGGGCTCTGATCTCTTATGTAGACCATGCACCACTTAGACATTCTCCTGACCTTGCTTGGACCCTGACATTCATACCATTAAATCTCTAGGGGAAAGTCTTCCTCACCCTTCTCAGTCTCTGGCACTGCATATCAGCCTCACTAATGTATGAATGACTTTCTCACCTCATTTCAGCTCCAAGATACCATATCAATCTGATCACACCCTCCAAACCCACCCATGCTATTACAACCCAAGATCTGACAATTCTAGGATGCATCTCTCCTTTTGATCAAGTTATAGCAACTTACGGAGTCACTGACTCCATACAGATACCCTTATGCTCCCTTGAACACCAGTATCACAAAACAGTCGTCCATCTCCCAACATGCAAACCTTCCTCATGGTGCTTTGATGTGACACCTCAAACCAGGCCACCACCTTCACTCTACTTTTTTCACATGGACTGCCCATTCTTCAGTGTGGACACCCAACCCATCTGCTTCAAGGCCTAACCACTTGCTCTAGGTCACTGTGGTTTCTGTCCCCATGTCCCTGAATCATGGACATCTATCTTACTTTGCTTCTACTAATACATTTAAGACTGAGTTGTTCAGGACAGGAAGGAACAAAAAGATAATGGAAACGAAAGGAAGGCAAGAGGAAAAGACAAAAATATTGAAAAGTTTTTTATTGAATATTTTATGAAAACAGAAAGCTGGAACCCAGTGATTTTACTCAGGGAAGAGGATCCTCATGATGCATGCATTTGTATGAATAGTTCAAAGTGTTCATTATTGTAAAGTAATTAATTGCTAAGTTTAAAATATTGTTTGTGAAGGAATGCAAATTAAAGTAAAATTATATATCCATCTGGCCTTTCAGAAGGACCTATTAAGAGCAGTTCCCATTAATGTTCACTCAGTGATAAATCATTCCCGAGAGCTATGCTGGTGATGACAACAGGCTTTGTAAATCAATACAACATATAACTTCAATTTTTTTTTTCAAATATCCCAAGAAGACACATATCCTTTTACCAATATCACATATCAAGAAATTTGTTCTGAGGAAATTATTTAACAATTGAACAATTTATACATTGCATTGACAGCTAATTATTCAAGAATATGGGATCACCGGAAGAATTATGTATATATAACATAATTCTAGGAACTTATTAAAATTATCGTGTAAATCTACATTAAATCATAGAGATAGTTTACAATTTTGTTACAAAGACATAAGTAAGAAAATAATATGTATATTGTATTAGATATTTTTAAATGATAATATACCTAAACAGATTCTGTGAGACTATTCATCAATTTGTGTGTGTGTTTAATCCCAAGAAACCAATACGGTAAAGTAAAATAAAGTAAAAATAAAATTTTAAAAAAAGTTCAAAAACACACACACAAAAAAAAATCCCAAGATGTTTCTACCTACCTTACCTCCTATTTTAAATATGTTAATTTATCTAATCTCTTTCCTTTTGCTACTTGATTTAAGTTGCATCAATTAACCACCAGATTTAAGATTTAATTTGGGTTGGAGAGACTTTTTGTTCCATGATCTTAAAAATACAATATCCATTAATGTACTTGGAGGTTACTATTGCATCATACTAATTTCTCACATGACCCACAAGAACTCCACCTTTATTTAATTCCATACTTGATAATTGAAAGCATATCAGTTTTAAGAGCACTATAACACCACACAGGGATAGAAATAAATTTAAAAAAGAGTGGGTGGGGGGAAAATGATGGGAAAGATGGTTTGCAAATTAACAGTAAAGTTTGGAAATAAAACTTCACATTTATTCTTATTAATTTGTTGTTTTAGACAACAAAACAATGGTTGAACCCTGGAGAATAATTGGTTAATTAATGTGGATTATGTTTTGCATTTTTAATTTCTCATGACATTTGAATTTTTGTCACATTATATCCTAATCATTCAATGGCACCCCACTCCAGTACTCTTGCCTGGAAAATCCCATGGACGGAGGAGCCTGGTAGGCTGCAGTCCATGGGGTCGCTAGAGTCAGACACCACTGAGCAACTTCACTTTCACTTTTCATTTTCATGCACTGGAGAAGGAAATGGCAACCCTCTCCAGTGTTCTTGCCTGGAGAATCCCAGGGACAGGGAAGCCTGGAGGGCTGCCGTCTATGGGGTCGCACAGAGTCGGACACGACTGAAGCGACTTAGCAGCAATAGCAGCCAGTGCAGTAAAAAAGAACAACATAATTATAGAATTTTTGGCATAGTTGTGTATTTATAAGTCTAAATTATATTTTGATAGATTTGAAGAGTTTAAAAGGACTAGAGCCAAACATTTTTTGGGGAGGGGTATTATTGTGATGGCAATTATGACATCTCAGGGAAGAAAATATGAGAGTCTTCTATGTTATCTAAGCCCTGCTCTTGGTACTGCAGAAGCACCTGTTAAGAGTGGTTTCCATGAAGCATTCATAAGAGCTATATTAGATCAAAAGGTGATAATTATCCTGGTTGGGCCTCTTAGTCAGAAAAGTCCAAGTAATACTCTAAAGAAAAAGTGAAGTGGTATCAAACTTTGGAACTATGCAATGTATGAGATATTGAGGAGTGAGATAGTGAGGTGAAAGCCTGAGAATAATGATTAAGTTATGAGGCATAGTTTATATTAATCCTGGAGGCTATGAGTACCCAACAAAGTTCCAAGTAGGTGGCACTTGAGTCACTACTTTTCTTTGTTATTTGTGTTAGTACTTAATATTCTTCTTCAGTTAAATTTTTCTTCATAATTATTGTATGATAAATATATTTTAATGAAAATTAATTTTAAAAATCCAGTAACTACGTTTCTACAGTTAGAAATCTAGAAATCGGGGATCAGTTTCTGGAAAGACTGATTCCTGCCGGGGGCCAGTGTGAGGAAATCTGCCCATGGCAAAGGTCATGAGGAAGGAGGCTTTGGCATACACAAAGGTGTGGTCAAGCCTCAGGAGACCACCCTGTTCCCGAGCATCTACCCCAAAACCAGAGTCTGTTATTTGCTCTCACCTACACCTTTGACCTTCTGGGGAGCTTTCTCCCATAAACGTTTCTCTCAGAGAAGGAGTAAACGTGCAGCTCCAAGTCAA
The DNA here is from genome assembly GCA_006410675.1 of Oreotragus oreotragus. Lineage (NCBI taxonomy): Eukaryota > Metazoa > Chordata > Mammalia > Artiodactyla > Bovidae > Oreotragus > Oreotragus oreotragus. The sequence continues at coordinate 1,357,661 of SJYX01023020.1, read as the reverse complement.
TAAAAATTCCTGGGCTTGACAAGAGTGTTTCAGCTCACGAACTCTGAAGGTTATCTAGCCCACCTGTATAGGTTCGTCCGGCCACATGTGATGGTTTACAGCCCCCCAACTGTGAGAGGCATGAGATGTTTTAGACTTACTAAAGACAAATTCTTGTGGGAAGTTAGAAAGTATAGTGGGTTCATTAGGAATTATATTGGTGAAGGGTTTTTTCATTTGTTGTGTCAATAATTGCTGCTAATTCCCTGCCCTGGGTGGGACAAGGGTGTCTCAGGTCAAACCTCTCTGCTGACAGACTAGCTTGTGTGACAACCTCTCAACCATAAACAGCACAGAGAGTTTGGAGTATTAGCATAGGGCTTTTCTCATTGTTGAGTCAATGATTGCCGCCAGGCCTCCATATCCTTAGGCACCCAGGAATATATTAATCAATGTATTTGGAATATAAAAAAGGAAATACAGTAGTTTTTAAGGTTAGCAATACTAGACTTTTTGAGTTAACGAATTTTCTCTTTTGTTATAGATCACTGTACTTTGTTATAAATCACTGTGTCCTTGCTATGTAAAAATGTAACTTGATCACTATCTTAAGACTAAGTAGATCTTAAGGGGAACATTGGTGAAAGGATTTTCATTTGTTGGGCTGATGTTTGCTGCTAAATCTCCATATTCTCTGCCCTTATAATGAATATAACTAGCATATAGGAGAAATAAGTAATAACCTTTAAGCATATAGGAGAAATAAGAATTAACCTTTAAGATTAATCATGTTAACCTTGGGTTAAATAAATTCCTTTCTTGATTGTAACTCACTACACCCTCACCCTATAGGAATGCACCTTTATTTGGAGGGTGGTGCCTGGTTTAAGAAAAAACACCCTTGGAAAAAATTAGTTTTTTGGTTATCAGAAAGAAAAGATCATAAAATGTCAGCGAGCCTCATGGCCAGAAGATGATGTAAAAACCCCTAAGACCTTTCTTTTTTATGTAAAGCACCTGACTTTGATAAAGGTCAGGACTGCTGACCCCCACGTGACTCTGTATTCATCCCTATATGAAACAAAAGGTATATAAGAAAATCTGAAAAATAAAGAAATGGGTTCAGTTCCTGGAAAGGCTGACTCCCCCATGTCATTCTTTCTTACTCCCCGTTTTCCCAGCTGAATTCCCATCTGGAGCATGGATGCTATTCCATGTAAACCAAGTTATTCAGCCTCTTTTTCTCCACTAATATTTCCTACTACACTATCCATTTCTATCTCTCTATCTGTAATTAATTATGTATTTTCCAAGGTCGCCGATGCCATCCCCACCTTCGAATTCCCTGGATCCACCGGGGCTGGACCCCGGTAGGTTCCCTTATGTCGTTTCTTTCTTGCTCCCTGTTTTTCTGGCTGAATTCCCATCTGGAGCATGGATGCTATCCCACATAAACCGAGTTATTCAGCCTCTTTTTCTCCGCTAATTTTCCTACTACACTATCCGTTTCTAATCTCTTTATATATCTGTAATTAAACATGTATTTTTCCAAGGATGCTGACTCCGTCTCCACCTTCGAATCACCCTGGATCCACCGGGGCTGGACCCCGGCAGCTGAACAGTGTTCAGACAACAGTGTCCAATAGAGGAAGAGAGCCAGCACCCCCATCCCTAGAGGAGACATGCTGAGAAAATCTTTGGGACATGGCTTCCAGTTCCTGCCCTGTCCTGGCTTTGCTGTGTGGTCTGAAGCCAGTCTTTGCCCTCTCTGGGTCTCTAGACCAGAGGCTTCCAGGGTCTTAGAGAGGAACAGGGTTGGGGATCGAGAGCATAAAAGGGAAGAATTGATGTTCAGCTTTTGACTGAATAGGATCCTGCAGCCCTTAGCCAGATAATGGTCTTGAAAGCCAGGCTTTGTTGAGAGAGAGGAAAGCCTTTCTAAGTCCCCAAAGTCCTCTTTGCATATCAAGGGCCCAGTCTGGCTGCTTCTGAGATCACAAGAGGAGTGTGGGAAGGATGGAGAAGATAAAGAGATGGAAATTCCTGCCAGACAAGGAGAGGAAGTCCAGATCTGCCATCATAGGAGGGGCAAGACAGAACCTGAGCCTGGGGACAGCAACAGGAGCAGCCGCTGCAATAAGACCGCACACCGTGACTAGAGAATAGCTGCTGCTCACCGCAACTAGAGAGAAGCCCTCGCGGCAATGAAGACCCAGCACAGCGCCCCCCAAAACAGACCAGCAGTCAAGGACACCCTGTGACTGCTGCAGCTTGGGGGGCTCTCGGCCAGGCAGTGGAGGCTGGTCTGCTGGATGAGTGCTGTCACCAGTGGTGACCACCAGTGTGGACCACAGCCAGTGCCAAGGGGAGCAGGAAGAGGGGCCTCAGATGGGTGCCAGTGTGGACTAGGTGGGCAACACCTGGATGGGAGACCCCACCCTGTTGCCTCCAAGAAGTTCTATCAACTTTCCCCGCTTGTCTTTACCCGGCTGCCATTATTTGGAAGGTGAGATGGGAAAGGGAAATTCCGAAACGCTGAGTGTTCACCTTAAGGCAACTGAGAACGCCAGAGACACCGTGTTACACTGGAGAGAGAGAGACAGAGTCATATTTAATTGGTGATGAACTTGCCAATTAAGAGCCCCTCTCAGGACTTCCGTGGTGGGCCCACGACTAAGACTCTTGCTCCCAATCCAGAGAGCCCAGGGTGTGATCCCTGGTCAGGGAACTAGAGTCCCACATGCCACAGCTAAAGCCTGGTGCAACCAAAGCAAAGACAAAAACAACAGAACCGTTGCTGCCTTCTTCCCCGCTCCCATCATCACCGGGATGGGTGTTGGAGTGCGAGGTGGGGTCATCTGCGAGAAGTCTAAGAAAGCTCCAATTCCTTTTCCTTTGTGAGCCTGCATGATCATGAGCAGTTTTCAGCTGCCAACACTAAGAACAGGGCCTGTCCATTTTTATGTTTGTCCTTCCTTATCTTTGGGCTTCCCTGGTGGCTCAGATGGTGAAAGAACCTGCCTGCCATGTGGGAGACCTTGGGTTTGACCCCTGGGTTGGGAAGATCCCCTAGAGAAGGGAAAGGTTACCCACTCCAGTATTCTGGCCTGGAGAATTCCATGGACAAAGGAGCCTGACAGGCTATAGTCCATGGGGTCACAAAGAGTCAGACACAACTGAGTGGTTTTCACCTTTCCTTCTCTTTGGTCTGAATTTTTGTTGCCAGTTCTGAGGGGAGGTTGCATGGAGGTGATGCCTGGTCAGTCCTTTAGGAAGCGTGGTCACATATGTTGCTTCATTTGATAGTGTTAAGGATGATCCTGCTCCCATCTGGGGCAATTGGAGTTCAGAGAGGACAAGCAATTTGTTCAAGGTCACACAGCAAATTGGTAATGGAACTAGGATTTGAACTTGGATCTTTAGTGTCCTAAAGATCTTTAGCTTCTCACTTGCACAGGTCCATGGGGAGCACCACAACCACGCAATTGATGGCAGTGGTTACAAGGCCGTGATCTTCCTGGGAGCCCTCCCGGCATGTGACAGGAGACGTCCATGACGATTAGTCAGGGCCGCGGGGGGCTGCCTGCTGGCTTCCAGGCTATCACTCTTCTGTGGTGCAGGAAGAAGCCCAGATGAGAAAGCCTCAGACACACCTGGCAAAAACATGTGCAAGACAGAATCATGCATCTTGCTCCAATTATGATGCTGGAAGAGAAGAGAGTGTAATTGTCCCACAATTACCTTTATTTATCAAACTCAGAATGATGTGTGGTTATGAAGTGTCTCAGGAGAACTGAAAGGAGTTGGGGATGGTCCAGGGTCTGACTGGCACCCCAGAGACCACCAGAGGGAAGACCAACCTGCATAGGTGCCTGGGGAGGTCCTCCCTGGTCCCAGCGATGAGCAGGGTGAGGTCTGGTTCCTGCCCTGCTGCTGGCTTGCAAGGGGTTTTGAGCCTCTCACTTCCTCCCCCTGATCCCAGACTCTTCCTATGGAAGAGAATGGAGGCAACTCTCTGCCTTGCTCATTTCACAGGGAAGGAAGGGAAGCTGAGACACAGCACGTTCCTCTCTGTGTTTGATGCTGTGGCCAGCCGTTCATCCATGCTGTGAGAGCCCTTCCTGGTATCACAGATGGGATATCACTTCATCCTCCAAACAGGACTTGTCCAAGATGTCATGTCCTCCTGGAGCCTTCAGGTCAGCCCAGCTGACCCTATATCTTTTGACTTCCAGACTTTGGTGGGATCTTTACTGTCCTGGGGGTTGAACTGTTGTTCATCTCTTTGCCTGGACTGTGAGCTCTGCAAAGGCCAGGATAACTTTAGACTCATGTTGGCATTTCCATCACCTGGGACAGGCCTCTAGAAGAGTCTCCATAAATGTTTGTTGAGTCAATGAATGACAGATATGGGAACTAAAGCTCATGGGGGTTCAGTAACTTGCCCGAGGACACAGAGTTAATAATTCCCAGAATCAGGAATCAATCTGTTTGAGTGCTTCATACTAATGAGAGGAGAGAGTTCAAGTGCTCTGAAAAGTGTACAGGACCAAGGATGGGCTGAGGCACTGGCAGCATCACTGCCTGCCCACGTGCCCACAGAAAAGAGGAGCATTAGGATGCCTGAGAATAAACATTCAGAAATGGAAGAATGGATGGGCTGATGACGTGTCAGGCATCGTTTTACACACTGGCATGATACAGACATCCATGAGACGTCGTCTCTAAACTTAAGGAAAGTCTGG
>SJYX01023020.1:1333822-1351296 GCA_006410675.1 Oreotragus oreotragus | reverse complement strand
TGCCCACAGAAAAGAGGAGCATTAGGATGCCTGAGAATAAACATTCAGAAATGGAAGAATGGACAGGCTGATGACATGTCAGGCACCGTTTTACACACTGGCATGATACAGACATCCATGAGACGTCATCTCTAAACTTAAGGAACGTCCGGGCTAGCAGGGAGACAGATGGGAAAAGACAATATGACACGTTCAGTAAATGCAGAATTTCAGGGGAAAAAAAAAAAAGAAATCTAGAAATCCATATAATCATCTAGAAGTCTATAAAGCCATATTTTTTAAATTGTAAAATCATTACATAGGATTATAAATGTTTTAGACTAGATATTTGTGAATGCACACCAACTCAGGAATGATTCAGAAATCTTGATGTACATCTAAACTTCCTGTTTAGTAAGCTGCTCAGTTTGGCCAGGTTTAGTAGATTGCTTGATTGGGTTGTGCCACTTAGATTCTTAACTTTTAGAAGGTGGAGGGTTTGGGGAAAGTATAATGTCTATGGAAAAAAGCTACTCTATTTTCTTACTTCCCTAAAGAAATTGGAAATGGCACTTCTAAATTGTAGATGATGCTTCCTTGGGGTAGAAAATGGCAACTCATTCCAATATTGTTGCCTGAAAAATTCCATGAACAGAGGAGCCTGGCGGGCCACTGTCCATTAGGTTGCAAATAGCAGGATACCACTGAGCAACTGAGCATGCTCCCACAATCCAAGGAAGAAGAACTTTAAGAAAAACATCTGGAATTTGTAATTGCCTTTCAAAAGCTAGAATCAACACATTACTCCATTTGGATGCATGTTTATTTTCTAAAATCAGCTTGAACATTTGGAAGTTCACAGTTCATGTTTTGCTGAAGCCTGGCTTGGAGAATTTTGAGCATTACTTTACTAGCATGTGAGATGAGTGCAATTGTGCGGTAGTTTGAGCATTCTTTGGTATGGAATGAAAACTGACCTTTTCCAGTCCTGTGGCCACTGCTGAGTTTTCCAAATTTGCTGGTATATTGAGTGTAGCACTTTCACAGCATCATCTTTCAGGATTTGAAATAGCTCAACTGGAACTTCCCTGGTGGCTCAGACAGTAAAGCATCTGCCTACAGTGGGGGAGACCTGGGTTCTATCCCTGGGTTGAGAAGATCCCCTGGAGAAGGAAATGGTAACCCACTCCAGTATTATTGCCTGGAAAATCCCATGGACAGAGGAACCTAGTAGGCTACTGTCCATGGGGTCGTAAAGAGTTGGACACGACTAAGTGACTTCACTTTATGTACAGCATGGGCTAATCTGTGTAGGAAAAGGACAGTGTAGACAAAAATTGTGCTGTAATGAGGCAGGGATATCTGTTCTGATTCTCTTGTCTTGAAAAGGTAGGGAATATGTATTCTACCTTTCCTGGCTGTGCCCTGAACTGGAAACCTGGAAGATGGTTGAGATCAGGGAGTATGGAATTGGTGGGGATTGAGCCTATCTGAGTAATGTGGTGTGATGTCACCATGGGGAAAACAGTCAGATAATGCAGTCATATCTCTGAAAGAACCACCACATCCTAGGGAGATGTTCACCAGCAAGACCTGATAGGACCTCTCTACACAATACACAGCCATGGACTGAGCCACAAACTATGAAACCACTGGGATGAATACCAAGAGCTGGCAACCCTGCCTTCATAGCTTTGCAATTACTCACAAAGTAAGCAACATTTATTACTGACATGAAAGATAACCTACTCCCCAAGAGTGCTGGTATAAGAAATCTTTTCTTTTCCCCCTTCTCTCACAGTAGACAGGAGAAAATCCTAGAGAAATGGAAGGAATTGAAAGAGAATAAATAACTGCATACCCTCAGTCCAGAGCTATGGGTCTCACCTATGCTGGAGTAGGAGGGATTAGTTTAAAAATCAATATTAGGTTGAAATCTAATTGCACTAAATTCCAGACCTAAGTTACCTTCCAAAAAGGGAATCAAAATGAAATTTTATCCAGGGCATTCATTTTCTACCAGCAAAGAGAATTTTACAGTGGATAGCTATGATATGAGAAGAAGCAATGGATTTCTATATGGATGCCTCCAATGAGTTGAAAGACCTCTGTGAAATCAATTACAAGAATTTACTGAGAGGTGAATCATTAGTACTAACTGCCTTCATTTATCCCAATTGAAACCCCTTGTATTTATCAATTTCACAACTGGTATAAATAGTAGGACATGACTAGGTGACTGAACAACAACACAAATGACAGGATCATGTATTGGGTAACAGTCTTGAGATATATGGTGGAACTCTTTTTGATAAAAATGAACTGGCTTAAAGGAAGATAAGTTATTACAAAGAAAATACAGTTTAAAAAGCCTTTACCTACTTATGGAATGGAAACACAATTGCTCAGTAAGAGGACTTGAGGGTTATCATTTAGCCCTCTTGTGGCAGGCAAATCCTTCTGCTCTTGAAAAACTGTGATTCAATTTCTTACACTTCTCTCACATCAGTCACAAGAGATACGATAGAAATGACTCGTTGCTCTAAAGGCTCAAGCAAGAAGGTAACATTTTTGAATGGTTTCTTCTTTCAAAGAATAAAACTGTAAAGGAAGTTGGGAGGAGGAGGGAGGAGCTTTATAGGAGACACATGCAGTACACACTGCTCTATTAAGAGACTGGAAGGCAAGAATTATCCACCTTACAGAAACCTGAAAGATCCTCACAAGGACAAGTCCCTGTTGAGTACGCTTACTTCTTTCAGAAGGGACATGATGAAGAATTCATTAAGTGTGTGAGAATAAAACAAGTGTTCCAAGTGTTAAATGCAAACAGCATGAGGGAAATAATTGAACATTTTAAAGTAATTTTAGGCATTTTACAAAATACTCTGATAATGACCCATTCAATGTATGCTATTCTAATAATTTTTAAAGATTTTTTTAAGATTATGTGTACTTCTTATTGCTTAAAAAATTTTCCAAGCTTTGTTGAGGTATGATTGCAATAAAAATTGAATATATTTAGGAAAGAGAAAAAATAAATTAAACTACAGTATAAACATGGCCGTCAGAGAGTTGTGACTGTGAAAATGAAGCCAATGGCTTAATGCATTTATCTTAGGATTTGGAAATACTTAAGTATTAAGGAACGGCACCCTGCCATTTTGTAATGAATTTTTATATTATAGATTTCTCAAAAGCATAATTAAATGCATAACAATTTAATATGTCATTACCAATATTGTTTATATGTTAGTTGCATAATCGGATTAGCAGATTCATCATCTCCTNAGAGAGTTGTGACTGTGAAAATGAAGCCAATGGCTTAATGCATTTATCTTAGGATTTGGAAATACTTAAGTATTAAGGAACGGCACCCTGCCATTTTGTAATGAATTTTTATATTATAGATTTCTCAAAAGCATAATTAAATGCATAACAATTTAATATGTCATTACCAATATTGTTTATATGTTAGTTGCATAATCGGATTAGCAGATTCATCATCTCCTAATTAAGAATATATGCATCTTTAACTTTCCTAAAATTTAAAACTGTCAGTCTTTTCATTGTTAATAATAAAGGTAATAATAATAAGAACAAAACTTGGATGAATTTCTATATGAAGTGACAGTTTCCAAAAATGAAAGGATAAAGTGCTGGACAGTACAAAAATTTTAAATAAAAAATGAAGAGTGGGAAGTGATAGGAAATATCATTTGGGAGAAAAAATTTTAAATTCTGGGAATCCATTCAGGTTCCTAAGAAAATTGTTTTCAAGGTAACCTTTGGGAAGCAATGCCCTAGTAATTTCTTCAGTGTCCTCTGTGACTACACTCTCCATGTAACTGAAGAAAATTTCACCTACTCCAGATGGTTGAGGTCGATTAGATGTTATAAGTTATTTTCTTATTTTCCCAAAATGCCTCAATCCTTCTAACACCCCAATTTTCAATTCCTCTTCTCTCACCAATTCTAACTGATGAATTTCTTTTTTCTTTTTTTTTCATTCCAGAGATCCCTAGGATTGATTGTGCAATGTATTCCCAAAGCTGTTGCTAGAATTTAGTAAAGAGGAACTATTACCTTCCTACTCCCTGATATGATTGCTCTCCATATGAAATCTCAAATTTTATTAGATTTTGTTGCTGTATAACATATTGTAATGCCTCCTGTGCCTTCCGTGTTAATACATACCTTACTTCAAATGTAGGATTTTCAGGAGCACTAGTTTTCAGTTAATTCATTTTCTGTGTATGTACATATGTGTGTGCATTTCATATTGTTAAAGTTTAGAGTGACTTTACTATGTGTTATATATAAATGTTTCTAAGAAATAGAAGTTTTCTCATGTTCTCAGGCATTCTTTCTAAAACAAAAATGGAAATTAATAGACTATCTACATCTCATTATGTGATAACAATCATATTAAGTGAATGATAGTTTACCTTACTTGTTCTTTTATACACAGAAGTTCCATCTCTTTTGCTTAAACTGATACATTGGCTAAGATATATTCTCTGATAAAAGAATTATATTCAATCCTGCTATTTCCTCAAATCATCCCCAGTATTTGTTTCTCTGTTTTATGGCAGAAAGTAAGTGAATGATAGTTTACCTTACTTGTTCTTTTATACACAGAAGTTCCATCTCTTTTGCTTAAACTGATACATTGGCTAAGATATATTCTCTGATAAAAGAATTATATTCAATCCTGCTATTTCCTCAAATCATCCCCAGTATTTGTTTCTCTGTTTTATGGCAGAAAGTGAAGAACTAAAAAGCGTCTTGATGAAAGTGAAAGAGGAGAGTGAAAAAGTTGGCTTAAAGCTCAACATTCAGAAAACTAACATCATGGCATCTGGTCCAATCACTTTATGGCAAATAGATGGGGAAACAGTGGAAACAGTGGCTGACTTTATTTTTGGGGGGCTCCAAAATTACTGCAGATGGTGACTGCAACCATGAAATTAAAAGATGCTTACTCCTTGGAAGGAAAGTTATGACCAACATAGACAGCATATAAAAAGCAGAAACATTACTTTGTCAACAAAGATCTGTCTAGTCAAGGCTATGGTTCTTCCAATAGTCATGTATGGATGTGAGGGTTTGAGCTGAGCACTGAATAATTGATCTTTTTGAACTGTGATGTTGGAGAAGACACTTGAGAGTCCCCTGGGCTGCAAGGAGATCCAACCAGTCCATCCTAAAGGAGATCAGTCCTGGGTGTTCATTGGAAGGACTCATGTTGAAGCTGAAACTCCAATCCTTTGGCCACCTGATGTGAAGAGCTGACTCATTTGAAAAGACCCTGATGCTGGGAAAGATTGAGGGCAGGAGGAGAAGGGGATGGCAGCGGATGAGATGGTTGGATGGCATCACCAACTCAATGGACATGGGTTTGGGTAGACTCCAGCAGTTGGTGATGGACAGGGAGGCCTGTCTGGCTTGCTATGGTTCATGAGGTTACAAAGAGTTGGACACGACTGAGTGACTGAAATGAACTGAGGTGAGGTGAGGTGAAGTCGTACAGTCGTGTCTGACTCTTTGCGACCCCATAGACTGTAGCCTACCAGGCTCCTCCAACCATGGGATTCTCTAGGCAAGAATACTGGAGTGGGTTGCTATTTCCTTCTCCAGGAGATCTTCCCAACCCAGGGATTGAACCCAGGTCTCCCACACTGGAGGCAGATGCCTTAACCTCTGAGCCACCAGGGAAGCCCGAACTTAGTAATAAAAGTTCATAGAATAGTATTTGTCAATTTATGTTATCCATAAATTTATTCATTTGAAGATGTATATTCTATTATCATGCAGATATGAAAATAATAAAGAGTCTGCTTCCAATGCAGGACACCTGGGTTTGATCCCTGGGTTGAGAAGATCCCCTGGAGAAGGAAATGGTAACCCACTCCAGTATTCTTGCCTGGAGAATCCCATGGACAGAGATGCCTGGTAGGCTACAGTCCACAGGGTTGCAAAGAGTCAGACACGACTGAGCAACTTCACTTACTTACAAAGATAAAAAGACAAAATCTCTGCCCTGAGTGAAATTACAATTAAGTAAGAAACACTCAGGGATAGTACANTGGTAACCCACTCCAGTATTCTTGCCTGGAGAATCCCATGGACAGAGATGCCTGGTAGGCTACAGTCCACAGGGTTGCAAAGAGTCAGACACGACTGAGCAACTTCACTTACTTACAAAGATAAAAAGACAAAATCTCTGCCCTGAGTGAAATTACAATTAAGTAAGAAACACTCAGGGATAGTACAAGGTAACTCTTTGAGATACTTTTTATCCAGCTCTTATAAGAAATATCTATGGTAGTTTTTAAAATGTATATCAAAAAATACCCATTTATTGTCTCACAATTTCTGTAGGTCAGATGTCTGTATACTGTGGAACTAGGTCTTCTGGTCAGACTTCAACAAAAGTGAAATCAATGTCAAACAAGTCATTTTCTCATCTAGATTTCAGGGTCCTTTCTAAGCTTACCCACTGCCTTTAAATTTTATTTCCTTGAAGTTTCAGGATGAAAGTCCCTGTTTTATTGTTAGTTATCAGCTTCCCAGGTGGCGCTAGTGGTCTGCTTGCCAAAGCAGAAGATATGAGACACAGCTTCAATCCCTGGGTTGGGAAGATCCCTTAGAGGAGGGGATGGCAACCCACGCAAGTATTCTTGCCTGGAGAACCCCATGAATAGAGGAGCTTGGTGGGCTATGGTCCATAGGTGGCTAAGAGTTGGATGCAACTGAAGCAACTTAGCTTAGCCTAGCCTAGCCTGTCAGCTGAGAATCACTCTGAGATCCTTCAGAAAGCCCACAGTAGCCCACCACACAGCCCTCTCCATAGCATAGCAATTTGCTCATTTAAGATCTGCAGACAAGCACTGGATACCACTTTAAATCTCTCTGATTTCCCATGTCTGAATTATAGACCTTCTTTTAGAATGCTTTTCAGCTAATTAGGTCAGGCTCACTGATAAATTATTGGAGAGAATTATACAACTTTCTATACCAAGGAGAAGGAATCATGGGGTCATTTAAGAATTCTGTTTTCAAAATGTCCATCCTAACAAGACTGCTAATATTTTTTTTGTTTGTTTTTATTTTTCTTTCCCCACAGAGGTTGTTAACAAATTTTACTTTTGAGGAACAAAGGAAAACACAGAAAGTATCTAAAATTTAACCCCTACCCAGATTAATAAAGCAGATGGGATTCAAGAAGGCAAACATGCTGAAGTTTAGAAGTAACAGAATGATGTCTATTTGAAGGGGAAAAATAAAAGTAATTTTCCTGAGGCAGGGTGGCTATGTGGTTCAGTAATTCCTGGGAAGTGACCTGTATGAGAATCAGGTAACCAAGTTTGAATGAATTACTAAAGGAAACTAAATTTTAGGCATCAATCTTCTGGCTTCAGCTAAGACAACCCTATCCAAACTTGACTGAGAGCAGTGGAACCTCTCTCAATGCAAACAGAGAGGGATTTTTTTCAATGTGTTTGATCTCATGGGAATCTTTTGTAGCTTTAAGGAGAAGGAAGTTTTTAACACAAGGAAGCTCTTTAACAAGCCTAGAGTTGTAATTCCCTCTGGATAGGAAGTTGCAGCACTGGAACAAATGATATGGCCTAAAGACCAAATTTAGAGATACAAAGAAATTAAACACTTCTTACCATGAACTTCCAGATGTTCAACCTGGTTTTAGAAAAGGCAGAGGAACCAAAGGTCAAATTGCCAACATCCGCTGGATCATCAAAAAAGAAAGAGAGTTCCAGAAAAACATCTATTTCTGCTTTATTGATTATGCCAAAGCCTTTGACTGTGTAGATCACAAGAAACTGTGGAAAATTCTGAAAGAGATGGGAATACCAGACCACCTGACCTGCCTCTTGAGAAATTTATATGCAGGTCAGAAAGTAACAGTTAGAACAGGACATGGAACAACAGACTGGTTCCAAATAGGAAAAGGAGTATGTCAAGGCTGTATATTGTCACCCTGCTTATTTAACTTCTATGCAGAGTACATCATGAGAAACGCTGGACTGGAAGAAGCACAAGCTGAAATCAAGATTGCCAGGAGAAATATCAATAACCTCAGATATGCAGATGACACCACCCTTATGGCAGAAAGTGAAGAACTAAAGAGCCTATTGATGAAAGTGAAAGAGGAACGTGAAAAAGTTGGCTTAAAGCTCAACATTCAGAAAACTAACATCATGGCATCTGGTCCCATCACTTCATGGGAAATAGATGGGGAAACAGTGGAAACAGTGGCTGATTTTATTCTTCTGGGCTCCAAAATCACTGTAGATGGTGATTGCAGCCATGAAATTAAAAGACAGTTACTCCTTGGAAGGAAAGTTATGACCAACCTAGACAGCATGTTAAAAAGCAAAGACATTACTTTGCCAACAAATGTCCATCTAGTCAAGGCTATAGTTTTTCCAATGATCATGTATGATGTGAGAGTTGGACTATAAAGAAAGCTGAGCACTGAAGAATTGATGCTTTTGAACTGTGGTGTTGGAGAAGACTCTTGAGAGTCTCTTGGACTGCAAGGAGATCCAACCATTCCATCTTAAAGGAGATCAGTCCTGCATGTTCATTGGAAAGACTGATGTTGAAGCTGAAACTCCAATCCTTTGGCCACCTTATGCGAAGAGCTGACTTATTTGAAAAGACCCGGATGCTGGGAAAGATTGAGGGCAGGAGGAGAAGGGGACGACAGATGATGAGATGGTTGGATGGCATCATTAAATCGATGGACATGGGTTTGGGTGAACTCTGGGAGTTGGTGATGGTCAGGGAGGCCTGGCGTTTTGCGGTTCATGGGGTCACAAAGAATTGGACATGACTGAGTGACTGAACTGAATTGAACTGAAATACTGCTGCATATTTTAAAAATTCATCCCCACCATATATGTGAAACAAAACCTTTAACATATTAAAAAAAATATAACTCGGTGTATAATGGGTATAACATAAACAGCCTCATAAAAACTTGGGAATACAAAAGGCTCTAAGAGCGACTCTAGAACATATCCTCCCAAAGGAAATAATAAATCTCAACTTTAAAATGAAGAGAAAGTAAGGGATAGATAGAAGGAATCAAGATGAAAATGGAGGTAATGAAGTAGGGAAAGAAGATCTTAGCATCTAATTATTTTACACTTACAGATATAGACATAAAGTTTCAAAAAGTTGGGAGTAAGAGGACCATGTGGCCAAATGGTGAAGCTAGAATGGCCATCCCATGATTGAGAAGTTTTTAGAAAGAGACTTGTCTAGAAACAACAACTTATATAAACAGAGGTTCCATTCAAACACTTATTTTTTATAAAGATTTTGAAAGATTTAAAGTGTTGAATGTTTTCAAGTATTTTGAGTTAATACATACCAGTGGGAGATATTGTCTTATCAATAAACATGTTAATTGGGTTTAGCTGACAGTTGAGAGAGAAAGATATGTAATAGGGGTCACAAACTCAAATGCCCACAGGACCATGCTGTTAATGCAAATTGCAGAAACATCTAAGTTCAAATCTAATGCAAAGGAGGCTAGAAGAGGCTCTGTAAACTGGGGACCACATGACCTTTCTAGAGGATCAGCTTCTAGTCAGCCCTCAACAATCACTGTCATGTGGGAAAAGAGAAAGATATGTAATAGGGGTCACAAACTCAAATGCCCACAGGACCATGCTGTTAATGCAAATTGCAGAAACATCTAAGTTCAAATCTAATGCAAAGGAGGCTAGAAGAGGCTCTGTAAACTGGGGACCACATGACCTTTCTAGAGGATCAGCTTCTAGTCAGCCCTCAACAATCACTGTCATGTGGGAAGGCAGAAATAACAGGCTCAAAGTTGCTAATTGCTTCCAAGTAAAGCTGTAAATCTAGATTTAAGAACTAGTATTTGCTGCCAATTTGTGTTTCCACAGTGCAAACACCAGGCAAGACATTTAAGAGCTGTATGAAGTGTGGAGCCAATGGTTTATGACCTCTTTTAGAAAGCAGTGAAATATGATATAATTTCTTGGACAGCAAGGAGACCAGACCTGTCAACCCTAAAGGAAATAAGCCCTGAATATTCAACAGAAGGACTGATGCTGAAGCTGAGGCTTCAATACTTTGGGCACCTGATGCGAAGAGCCAACTCATTGGAAAAGATCCTGATGCTGGGAAAGATTGACAGCAAGAGGATAAGGGGGTGACAGAGAGTGAGACGGTTGGATGGCATCACCAAATCAATGGATATGAGTTTGAACAAACTCTGGAAGAGAGTGAAGGACAGGGAAGCCTGGCGTGCTTCAGAAAAGTTTAGTGACTGAACAACAACAGTGATACAATTTGCGTGAGTTGGAGTGATTTATAAAAAAGTTTGGGGTAGTATAGGCAAAGGGCAAGTAGTCTGAGAGGAACGAGAGAGAGATTGATAAGGAGAAAAAATGCCAGTAATAAACTTCATATACTCCAGTGCCCATCTACCAAGAAAAAATTAAAGGTTTATTGCAATCTTTGTTATGATCCAAGCTTTCTAGACCAAATTATTAATGGAACACATTACAATTTTGTCAGACAAGTAATAGTAAAATCTATTTATTCTCATGTCAAATCTAAACATGATGTCTGGTGGAGTGTTTCATAAGCACTATCTCTGCCCCTGAAATGAACAGAATTGGAATATCAGATCTACCAAAAATGATCACATGCTTAACATTTTGTGTGTGTGTTCACAGGCAAACATGTTTATCTATAATTCTCAATTCTCTTAGGAAAAACTTAAATATCTGCTTATGTATACATAATTAAAATAACTATATTACAGTCTTCTCTTACTTTGTTATGACTGCATATGCTATAAAGACAAAGCAAATAATTTATGCTTCTAACTAGTCCATTTTGGCAGCCAGAGTAAAGTGAAATTTGTTTACTCTCTTGTGCCAAAATCACAGGGGCATTTGTTTGTCTGACCAAAAATAATTCACTAAACTTTAGGTATTATCTGTTTCATAGGATTGCAAATTAGAAGAAACGTCAATATTAGCTCTGATTTACTGAAAATACAAAAAAGTGTAGGGCCAAATAAATAAGACCTAATAAATAAATAAATAAGACCTAGTTCAAAAAGTGTGGTATTTGAATGAGGAAATCATGTAGTTTTCTTTCACAGAAAGTTATTATATTTTTTCAGCATAAGTAGAGTTTTTAGGAGAATCAAAAAAGGATGACTTTGGAATTTCCAGGCTGGATCCTTAAGAAGATAATGTTTGGGGAGTTCCATTTCTGTCAAAGATTAGTCTCTGTCTCAACATAATCAGACATTTTGTCTTCTACAGCACATTTGTTGCCTCTGCTAAGCTCAGATGCTGTTGAAATCCTGGCTCATTTATTTGCTTTCCTGTCTCACATTGAATCAGTTTTGCATTTCATTGGTAGGTAAAAAAGCTGTCTATTTTTAACAAATTTTTTTGTTGTTTAGTCACTAAGTTATGTCAGACTTTTTGTGACCCCATGGACTGTATCCCAACAGACTCCTTTCTATGGGATTTCCCGGGCAAGAATATTGGAATGAGTTTCCATTTCCTTCTTTATTAACATAGTTAGGTGGTATTAATTTGATAAATGATATATCTAGTAGAAAGAATAGTCTTACACTGCTAAATTTCATTAGTACATCTTATGGAGGGGCAGGACATTTATTTTTAAAATAGTGGCAGAGGTGATAAATTGACAAAATCTTTTCAAAGAAACAAAATATTGCTAAGTAAGTAAATTGCTTTGATGGGGTTATTAGAATTTCTAAGATCAGTATTTTTCAAAACAGGATTCAAACCATTAAAGACAGATAAAAGGAGACAGGGAAAGGTTTCAAACAATTTAGGGAATGACTGCAAGAGGGGCTGGAGTTATGGAGAAACTCTGGAACTCATCTATCTGTCCAGTGGTTTTCCTGTCACTAACACGTTAGCTTTGGGATTCCCTGTTATAAAAAATAGATTCAGGGCCCTGACTCCAGTCCTATTGGGGATCTTTCAGATGACAGGAAAGTTAGTAGGTGACTTCAGTAAACTTCTAGCTTTGAGGCTCTGACTGCTTCCTCTTCACATTCTAGGAAGAAACTTGATAGGAATTGGAGCCCTAAGCATGACTTCATTAAGCAACTTTGCATGCATTTTAAAATGGCTTCCCTGGTGGCTTAGATGGTAAAGAATCTGCCTGCAATGCAGGAGATCTGGGTTCAAGCTGTGGGTCAGGAAGATCCCCTGGAGAAGGGAATGGCAACCCACTCCACTATCCTTACCTGGAGAATTCCAAGGACAGAGGAGCTTGTTGAGCTATAGCCCACAGGGTCACAAAGAGTTGGACATGACTGAGTGACTAACACCTTCACTTTCACTTTTACATGGATAGAAGATCCAGGCTCTAGTCCCCAGTTTTACATGGTAAAATTGACTTTGGTGACCTATAATCTCAGGAGGAACAGTTCAGTTGTCAATTATGCCACAGATAATGACCTCCTAACCTCTCTTTTCTGCCTCAAGTCTTGCCCTCCTGCCTCAGGCATTAGCCTTATCTTGTTGAATTTCTATTTCTGATCCACTAGGATGTTTAGCTTCTTTTGGAGTATGATTTTATATTCTTTTTTCTTTTTAAAAATAAATCATTTACTATTGATACATGATGACAGGAAGGGGAAATTTTACAGCACATTTCAACACCATCTGGGCTAAAAGGTTAACATGCTTTTCTGATAGATAACTGCAAAAGAAGTTCATTTCCTTTCTTTTTTTTATCTTGGAAGAATGGCTTTAAATTTGAAAGGACTGTATCAGATACATGTGCCTTTATTTTGTTAACTACCTGAAAGAGTTTCAGGGCAAAAAAAAGAGTTTCACCAGGTTTATGGTGAACCTGGGCTCAACCTAGAAATAAAATAAGCTGAACATAGTGTGTATCAATAATGCTAAAAATATTAAATTTCTCTATAAAGTGTGTTTCCACAATATTAATAGCATTAAGAGTCAATGGCAATTAAAAATTTAAACATGCCCCGTGGCAAACACTGCAGGTTGCATCCTGCTCTACTTTAACAAAGGGATCTTAGCATAGTTTTGGGTACCAATGTGCTCAGGTAGAAAACTGCACCTACGGGCATCCTTGCAGGTAGCGATGGCCATGTGATGATTCTAACCATCAAGATCTAAGGATAAATCTCCAAAGGAAGGCTTCTGTGAAAGCTATTTTTTTTTTCTCCTGATAAAAGAAAACAGTCATCAACCATCTTTACCATTTACCTTTTTCCCTTTGTGTCTGATACAGAATCTCACACCTGTAGTGTAGCTACCATCTTATAACCATGGGGATGAAAGATGCAGGCTAAGAATAGTGAAGAAGAAAGATAAAAGGAGCCTGGGACTTTGAGCAGCCCTTCCAGTCCTGTAATACCTACCTTCCAAGTACTTGTAACATGAGAAAGACAAACCTAATTACCCATTTTACCCCTGTTTGTCGTTTTATGTCAGATATTCATTATAGGCAGCTGAACTCTATCCTAATTTATCTGTGTTTTTATTTTGATCTGGTATACATAGGATCAAACTATCATTCAGTACCCTTCATTTATATATAGTTTATATATATTTATATATTTTAATTTAAATATCTCATTAATTTTTCTATGATGTCAATGTTGATTTTATATAAAATTACAGTCACTGTTAAAATGGTCAGATGTATTTAACTTCTATAAATGTTCTTATTAAGAATATAGGAACAAGTAACAATAGGACAAACAAATGATTTCTTAAAAGTTTATTCTCTGATAGCATGACATCAGAGAACAAGGTTATGTTAAATACAGAATTGCATCTCTCTTTTCAAGGAAGAATTTGTTGTACAGTTGAGGAGAGCAGTAAGTACTCACTCTCCAGATGTGGGGCCCTCCTGGAACTGCCTCAGAGATCTCAGAGGAACTCACATCTTGTGTTTGAGAGGAACGCCACAAGTGTTGGGTTTGATTTCTTGGCTTGATGTAGGAATATCTAACAGGCTCTTAGTCAGATGGATCAAGATGGGGGGTTGCAGAACTGAAGCTCAACTACTTCCTCTGCCAAATAATATTTCTTTCTTCTTCCTTCCATTAGTTATGATCTCTAATAACAGCTTTACACTTTAAACTGAATCTTAGTATCTGCTGCTAGCGGATGCTACTTGCAATATTTGCACTGGGAGTATATGATTCAAGAAAGTAAATGATAAAATGAAGTTTTAGAGTTGGATGATTCACCACGTGGTTGGCAGTAAGGACCGTAGCGCAGGCAACCACTAGCACAGGGTGGCAGTCCAGTTGTTAAAACTTTCACCAGTGATGAATTGTGAAGCTATTCTTGTGGAATAAAGTGTACTAACCCACGTGATGTTAGACATTAGAAATGTATTGAAGATATAGTAGCTATAAGGATAAGGGATTGAAAGAATATTGTGAGGCACCCCAGTTCTCTATTTAAAGACAATAAAGAAAAAAGGGTGGGTGACTGGCAACTGAAAGCTAGGAATAAAAGCCAGACTCCACCTTACACACAAAGAAGCATATCTCCTCTAGTGAGAAGTCAAAGGATAAAGAATACCAACTGTAAAACTGGAGAATTTTTTTTTTTAATTGGGAAACCTCTCCAAAGAGAAAATATTTAACATCATGGCAGAGACCCCAGGAAATGATGTCAATTCATTGATAAGGTGCCTCCTAGATGCACAGAAAAAATGATGCTAATTTAACTGAGTAAACTGAAACACCAGAATTACCATGGCACATGCTAAAGGATGGTACGAAAAACTTTGGGCAATGAGGCATGCACCTAATTATACATAATTTTTTTCTTACATCCCTAAGAAGCTCTTCAATTCCAAAACACTCCAAAAAATTTATATGAGAGACTATTATAGAATATAGTTTAAAGGAAGGATAGGGATGATAGAACGCAGAAACAATAGAAATATTTAATGTCCAGACGTCCAGGGGTTGGGGTGTCACGATTATTGTAACAATCTGCAAGGTCTAAATGGAATACAAAAAGTTCTGACCTACAGAGAATTATGGAGATATCTAATGAAACATATTGTCCTTTATGGCAAAATAAATGGACAGTTGACAAGGGTAATACTATGCAGGAAAAAATCAAAGATGAGTGACTGGATAGCTGAGGCCATATACCCAATACAAAGCTATGATTTTTTGTTCAGTTTCCACAACTAAGCTATTTGACTACTGTGGAATCCATCAACTGAACATGTGGCTGGGTATTCAGAAGGAGAGATCCTATTACAATATGGCAAGTGTACAAAATAATGGATCTTTCAGTAATGTCCTCAAAATTCCATATGGCCATTTACATAGGCACTAAGTATACAGTAAGCAAGGAAAAATACCCAGACATTGTGAAGATTCATAGATACTCAAACTGAGAGGATATTCATAGCCATTGCCATTATCGTGGTACCTTTGGAGTGTGAGTACATAGGGCTGGGACACAAAGGGAGTCCTGACCAAAGTCTGATTGGCAGTATATACTTTCATTTTGCAAAGATAACTGATGATCATTTTCCTGATCCCCAAATATATAATTGGCACAATCTCTATACTGGGTTCATAGTCTTAGGGTATAGGTTATTTTAATGAAATCAGGAAGAAGTCTTTGAGATTACATACATCCAGGCAAGATAGTAAATAAAAACCATATCTTATCCTGGATAAAGTCTTCGGCAAAAACTAGTGGTACTCTTAAGAATCCAAAGTATTCAGGTGGTGCAATCTGTCCAGTCTTCATTTATTTCACCAGTGTGATCCCTGCAAAAGCAAGATGGCTACTGGAGAATGGTTATAGACAATTTCAAGTTCAACAATATTGTATCCCTGACTATAGCCAACATGCAATATTTTTGCTAGAGCATATTAAGAATATTCAGCTACATCATATTAGCCATTGATTTGAAAACTGAACTCTTTCATTCTTATAAGAAAGGAGAATTAGATATTGTAGCACTGATGTGAAGCAGCCAGCAGTACACATTTTCATTTTCCTCCCCAAGGTCATGTTAATTTTCTGCCCTGCCCTCTGTCATAATACAGTACAAAGTGACCCTGACAGTCTGAATATCTTACAGAATATCAGATTGTTCTCATATTGATGACAGTGTATTGACTGGGTAGGCCAAGCAATAATTAGACAGACTGAAAATCTTGGTTAGATGCACACACTCCAGAGACCAAGAGATTAATCTTTTGAATACCCAAACATCTGTTATATTCATAAAATTTTAAGGATCTAGTGGGCACATAAAACTATCATCTGCAAAACAAAAGACAAATTATTGCACCTTGTACTTCCTACTACAAAGAAGGGAGAACAGTTTCTGGTGGACCTTTTCTAGTACTAGAGATAGAAATTTCACACCTAGGGATATGCTATTTACCAGGCAAGCAAAAGACTTCCAGCTTCAGGTGGGACCTAAAGAAGGAAAGGGCTCTGCAATAGCTCCAAGGTATGGTACAAGCATTGCTGCCACTGTGGCCATATTATCTGTCACATCTTATGAACCTGGTGAGAGTTTGTGACAAAAATATTAGAAACATTATGACACAGGTTATAGTTTCTGAAGGAAGGCCATAAGATTTCCACCAGAGAATTATATGACTTTGGAGAAACAACACTTGGTATGTCTCTAGACCAACAGTCCCCAATCTTTTTGGCACCAGGGACCAGATTAATGGAAGACAAGTTTTCTATGGACCAGGGGTTGGGTGGGATGAGATGAGGTGGGGATGGTTTCAGGATGATTCAAACACATTACATTTATTATGCACTTTATTTCTATTATTATTACATCAGCTCCACCTCAGATCATCAGGCACTAGATCCTGGAGGCTAGGGACACCTGCCCTAGACCTGGATAAGCATAGAAGACTTAATCAGTCAGTCAGTTCAGTCACTCAGTCATGTCTGACTTTTTGTGACCCTGTGGACTGGAACATGCCAGGCCTCCTTGTCCATCACCAACTCCCGGAGTCTACTCAAACTCGTGTTCATTGAGTTGGTGTTGCCATCCAACCATCTCATTCTCTGTCATCCCCTTCTCCTCTTGCCTTCAATCTTTCCCAGCATCAGGGTCTTTTCAAATGAGTCAGCTCTTTGCATCAGGTGGCCAAAGTATTGGAGTTTCAGCTTCAGCATCAGTCCTTACAATGAATATTTAGGACTGATTTCCTCTAGGACGGACTCGTTGGATCTCCTTGCAGTCCAGGGGACTCTCAAGAGTCTTCTCCAACACCACAGCTCAAAAGCATCAATTCTTCAACGCTCAGCTTTCTTTATAGTCCAACTCTCACATCCATACATGACTACTGGAAAAACCATAGCCTTGACTAGACGGACCTTTGTTGGCAAAGTAATGTCTCTGCTTTTTAATATGCTGTCTAGGTTGGTCATAACTTT
>SJYX01023020.1:1279473-1333793 GCA_006410675.1 Oreotragus oreotragus | reverse complement strand
GCTCAGCTTTCTTTATAGTCCAACTCTCACATCCATACATGACTACTGGAAAAACCATAGCCTTGACTATACGGCCCTTTGTTGGCAAAGTGATGTCTCTACTTTTTAATATGCTGTCTAGATTGGTCATAACTTTTCTTTCAAGGAGTAAGCATCTTTTTATTTCATGGCTGCAGACACCATCTGCAGTGATTTTGAAGACTTAATCATGGGACACTAAATGACCAATTGCCATCATGAGCTGGATTCTGTCAGACGTACCAAGCCATGTCCCAGAAATAATCTATTGCAAGATACGGTAGTAAAAGCATAAACAAGAATAAGCTGTTGTAAGTATTATGACATCAACCACCTTTGCACCAGTAATCTTCCCTTAATATCAACCTATGTTTTTATGGAAGAATGCCATATGGCCAGTTGAAGAAAGAAGAAACAAGCTTAGTTTACAAATGTGAGTACTAACTGACATAGACAAAGGCTGCATTCTCCTGAGAGGTGACCATAAAAAGCATTAGGAAAGGGAAATTCTCCTAAAGACTGGGAAACAAGGAAGACTGGGGTAAAATCATGAGTATGGGCATATATAAGTGGGTATAAAAGTAAACTGGCATTACATTACCTTTCTAATGCCCACTAGAAAGCACCCATCATAGAAAAGGTAAAATTATTTAGACCATTAAAATAAACTATTCAATCACTGTGCAACCCAGTTCATTGTAATGGATACATTACATGTATGTAGTGTGAAGTGGCCACTGTGACAGAGAAGGACTCTACTATGTTTGATATCATGAATTCATGCTTTTCTAAAGTGAACCATTTCTGCTGATACCTACATGCCAGCAACAAAAAACAGTGCTGAACCCCTGTTATGGCACAATTCCTTAAAGAAACCAACAATTACATAGTTTAAGTTGTCTACATTTGGAATCTCCCATCCTGGATTAGTAGCTCTTTATTCTCACAGAGATCATCACATATTCCATCTATGCCTTGATCTCCTCTAATTGCAGAGCCCAGTCAGCACTACAATATGAGAACCTGTGGAAGTGTTTGCTCTTTTAATATGAAATCTCACATAAGATCATGTCATAGTTGTGCTAAGTTGCTTCAATTGTATCTGAGTCTTTGCGACCCTATGGACTGTAACCCAACAGGCTCCTCTGTCAATGTGATTCTCCAGGCAAGAATACTGGAGTGGGTTACCCTGGCTTCCTCTAGGGGATCTTCCCAACCTAGGGATCAAACCATCATCTCTTACATCTCCTGCATTGGGAGGTAGGGGCTTAGTTGCTCACAGCATGTGGGATCTTCCTGGATCAGAGATCAAATCCATGTCTCCTACACTGGCACGCAGATTCTTTACCATTGGGCCACCAGGGAAGCCCCAGTGTGGTTTCTTAACATACATCTTGTATCTGAAATTCTATCTCAGCATCTCCTAGAGAACATAACCTGTGACAGAATCTTCAGTAATATTTTTGCTCATGAGTAAAGAGATAACCAGCTGTTAAGGAATAGTTATAGGCATCCTTGTGGTGCAAACTGTGCAAAATGCTATGGATTATATATAGGAATAATATAGTATCATATACTGTGCTTTGCTTAAAGATGATATGACTTTTCCAATAGTCAGTATTGAATATACAACTGAATATCACAGGGAAAGTATGGAGTCATGAAAATGAAGGATGAGTAAAAGGAAATAACAAGTAAGAGTTGAAAATATAACTCTGGGAAGCTTATTAAGACTTTTTTTTGTTTTAATAAGCATGTATTCAATTCACATTTTTAATCTACAAGTTAAAGAATATTTTCTTATACCTCTCACATGGTTCTATAAGATATAAAGAAGAATCATGATTCTGATTATTCTAAATGGCACCAATTACTTTAAAAATAGTATTAGAGCTTTAGTATTCATTCCTTTTACATTCCAAATCCTAATATACTTTCTAGTAAGCCTTCTGTTGCCTCTCTTTTAGGTCTTTAAATTAATTACTATAATAATTTTCATACTCAATATGCTAAATGTAGCATGAGGCCCATCTGTTACAGATTATTCCTCACGCTATATAACATGAACATTCAGTATGGAGCTACAGAGATATTGAAGAGAGCGTTAAAATAATTAGCTAACATAAGCAAAACCCGAAGTATCTTCTCGCCCAGTAAAGTTAATCCTATAGAGTCTCTTCTTTCTTCATGACTGTTGTTTTCCAAAACATGTTGAACAAAGCTATCATTAGAAATTTTCCAGTAATTTTCTCCTTGCTTCTTATCCATTCACTTCTTACTCTGCATGTAAAACTATAAATAGACAAATTATTCAACTGTTTATTCTCTTTTTTGTTTGGTTTTTCCTTTTCTGCATGTAGCTAATACACAGTAAGCTGAGTGATTCTAGGAATATTGTTTGATACAAACAGTTTTTTATACATGCATGATATGGCACAGTTTCAGTATTCCAAGAGATATCACTGCTACTAAGTCACTTCAGTTGTGTCTGACTCTGTGCGACCCCATAGACGGTAGCCCACCAGGCTCCCTGTCCCTGGGATTCTCAAGGCAAGAACACTGGAGAGAGTTGCCATTTCCTTCTCCAATGCCTGAAAGTGAAAAGTGAAAGTGAAGTTGCTCAGTCGTGCCGGACTCTTAGCGACCCCATGGACTGCAGCCTACCAGGCTCCTCCATCCATGGGATTTTCCAGGCAAGATTACTGGAATGGGGTGCCATTGCCTTCTCTGAGAGATATCACTACATCACTTAAAATCAACACCCAACAAAACATGATCAGTTTTCTAACGTGGGATAATAGAAAAATCAAGAGAATTCCAGAAAAACATCTACTTCTGCTTTATTGACTACACCAAAGCCATTCACTATGTGTATCACAGCAAACTGTGTAAATTCTTAAAAAGATAGGAATATCAGATCTCCTTACCTGCCTCCTGAGAAATCTGTATGCAGGTCAAGAAGCAACAGTTAGAACTAGACATGGAAGAGCAGACTGCTTCCAAATTGGGAAAGGAGTACATCAAGGCTGTATATTGTCACCTTGTTTGTTTAACTTACATGCAAAGCACATGTGCAAAATGCCAGGCTGGACAAGGCACAGGCTGCAATCAAGATTGCTGGGAGAAATATGCATAACCTCAGATATGCAGATGACACCACCTTTATGGCAGAAAGTGAATAGGAACTAAAGAGCCTCTTGATGAAAGTGAAAGAGGAGAGTGAAAAGGCTTGCTTAAAACTCAACATTCAAAAAACTAAGATCATGGCATGTGGTCCCATCACTTCACAGCAAATAGATGGGGAAACAATGGAAACAGGAACAGACTTTATTTTCTTGGGCTCCAAAATCACTGCAGATGGTGACTGCAGCCATGAAATTAAAAGACATTTGTTCCTTGAAAAAAAAGCTACAATCAACCTAGATAGCATAATAAAAAGCAGAGACATTACTTTGCCAACAAATGTCCATCTAGTAGTCATGTATGGATGTGAGAGTTGGATCAAAAAGGAAGCTGAACACCGAAGAATTGATGCTTTTGACCTGTGGTGTTGGAGAAGACTCTTGAGAGTCCCTTGGACTGCAAGGAGATCCAACCAGTTCATCCTAAAGGAGATCAGTCCTAGGTGTTCATTGGAAGGACTGATGTTGAAGCTGAAACTCCAGTACTTTGGCCTCCTGATGCGAAGAACTGACTCATTGGAAAAGACCCTGATGCTGAGAAAAATTGAAGGTAGGAGGAAAAAGGGATGAAAGAGGATAAGATGGTTGAATGGCATCACCAACTCAATGGACATGAGTTTGAGTAAGCTCCAGGTGTTGGTGATAGACAGGGAAGCCTGGCCTGCTGCAGTCCCTGGGTTTGCAAAAAGTTGGACACCAATGAGTGGCTGAACTGAACTGATCATCATAAATATCCTCCTTTTCTCTCATCTTTTTTCCATATATTTTTAAAATTTATTTTTCTCTTTATGTTTTATTCTCAATAGTACTTTGTCCAATTTAGTTTTATTTTCAACACTTTTATTTTCATTCTATGTATTCTAGTCAATTCTTTTACAAATAGCTTTGTACTTGGGTATTTTTCTGCAGAATCATTATTACCATATTAACTATATTTATTACTTATTCATTTGTTTGTTTACTTGTGTTTTTGTCTTTCTGGAGCTAGTAGAATGTAAGCTGCAAGAAAGCAGGTTTCTTATGATTTGTTTAAAGATACAGCTCTTGACTAGAACAGCTCTATTTTCATAGTCCATACTAATTTTTTAACAATATATGGGTCAATAAATAAAATTGTCTTGGAAGTATTCATATGTCAGCACCATTCTAGTTGAAAGATCTTTTCATTACAGTTCAGTTCAGTTCAGTTCAGTTCAGTTCAGTCTCTCAGTCGTGTCCGACACTTTGTGACCCCATGAATTGCAGCATGCCAGGCTTCCCTGTCCATCACCAACTCCAAGAGTTCACTCAAACTCACATCCACCGATCTGGTGATGCCATCCGGCCATCTCATCCTCTGTCGTCCCCTTCTCCTCCTGCCTCCAATCCCTCCCAGCATCAGAGTCTTTTCCAATAAGTCAACTCTTTGCATGAGGTGGANCAAGTGTACAAAATAATGGATCTTTCAGTAATGTCCTCAAAATTCCATATGGCCATTTACATAGGCACTAAGTATACAGTAAGCAAGGAAAAATACCCAGACATTGTGAAGATTCATAGATACTCAAACTGAGAGGATATTCATAGCCATTGCCATTATCGTGGTACCTTTGGAGTGTGAGTACATAGGGCTGGGACACAAAGGGAGTCCTGACCAAAGTCTGATTGGCAGTATATACTTTCATTTTGCAAAGATAACTGATGATCATTTTCCTGATCCCCAAATATATAATTGGCACAATCTCTATACTGGGTTCATAGTCTTAGGGTATAGGTTATTTTAATGAAATCAGGAAGAAGTCTTTGAGATTACATACATCCAGGCAAGATAGTAAATAAAAACCATATCTTATCCTGGATAAAGTCTTTGGCAAAAACTAGTGGTACTCTTAAGAATCCAAAGTATTCAGGTGGTGTAATCTGTCCAGTCTTCATTTATTTCACCAGTGTGATCCCTGCAAAAGCAAGATGGCTACTGGAGAATGATTATAGACAATTTCAAGTTCAACAATATTGTATCCCTGACTATAGCCAACATGCAATATTTTTGCTAGAGCATATTAAGAATATTCAGCTACATCATATTAGCCATTGATTTGAAAACTGAACTCTTTCATTCTTATAAGAAAGGAGAATTACAAGGTCATGTTAATTTTCTGCCCTGCCCTCTGTCATAATACAGTACAAAGTGACCCTGACAGTCTGAATATCTTACAGAATATCAGATTGTTCTCATATTGATGACAGTGTACTGACTGGGTAGGCCAAGCAATAATTGGACAGACTGAAAATCTTGGTTAGATGCACACACTCCAGAGACCAAGAGATTAATCTTTTGAATACCCAGACATCTGTTATATTCATAAAATTTTAAGGATCTAGTGGGCACATAAAACTATCATCTGCAAAACAAAAGACAAATTATTGCACCTTGTACTTCCTACTACAAAGAAGGGAGAACAGTTTCTGGTGGACCTTTTCTAGTACTAGAGATAGAAATTTCACACCTAGGGATATGCTATTTACCAGGCAAGCAAAAGACTTCCAGCTTCAGGTGGGACCTAAAGAAGGAAAGGGCTCTGCAATAGCTCCAAGGTATGGTACAAGCATTGCTGCCACTGTGGCCATATTATCTGTCACATCTTATGAACCTGGTGAGAGTTTGTGACAAAAATATTAGAAACATTATGACACAGGTTATAGTTTCTGAAGGAAGGCCATAAGATTTCCACCAGAGAATTATATGACTTTGGAGAAACAACACTTGGTATGTCTCTAGACCAACAGTCCCCAATCTTTTTGGCACCAGGGACCAGATTAATGGAAGACAAGTTTTCTATGGACCAGGGGTTGGGTGGGATGAGATGAGGTGGGGATGGTTTCAGGATGATTCAAACACATTACATTTATTATGCACTTTATTTCTATTATTATTACATCAGCTCCACCTCAGATCATCAGGCACTAGATCCTGGAGGCTAGGGACACCTGCCCTAGACCTGGATAAGCATAGAAGACTTAATCAGTCAGTCAGTTCAGTCACTCAGTCATGTCTGACTTTTTGTGACCCTGTGGACTGGAAGGGGATGGTTTCAGGATGATTCAAACACATTACATTTACTATGCACTTTATTTCTATTATTATTACATCAGCTCCACCTCAGATCATCAGGCACTAGATCCTGGAGTCTAGGGACACCTGCCCTAGACCTGGATAAGCATAGAAGACTTAATCAGTCAGTCAGTTCAGTCACTCAGTCATGTCTGACTTTTTGTGACCCTGTGGACTGGAACATGCCAGGCCTCCTTGTCCATCACCAACTCCCGGAGTCTACTCAAACTCGTGTTCATTGAGTTGGTGTTGCCATCCAACCATCTCATTCTCTGTCATCCCCTTCTCCTCTTGCCTTCAATCTTTCCCAGCATCAGGGTCTTTTCAAATGAGTCAGCTCTTTGCATCAGGTGGCCAAAGTATTGGAGTTTCAGCTTCAGCATCAGTCCTTACAATGAATATTTAGGACTGATTTCCTCTAGGACGGACTCGTTGGATCTCCTTGCAGTCCAGGGGACTCTCAAGAGTCTTCTCCAACACCACAGCTCAAAAGCATCAATTCTTCAACGCTCAGCTTTCTTTATAGTCCAACTCTCACATCCATACATGACTACTGGAAAAACCATAGCCTTGACTATACGGCCCTTTGTTGGCAAAGTGATGTCTCTACTTTTTAATATGCTGTCTAGATTGGTCATAACTTTTCTTTCAAGGAGTAAGCATCTTTTTATTTCATGGCTGCAGACACCATCTGCAGTGATTTTGAAGACTTAATCATGGGACACTAAATGACCAATTGCCATCATGAGCTGGATTCTGTCAGACGTACCAAGCCATGTCCCAGAAATAATCTATTGCAAGATACGGTAGTAAAAGCATAAACAAGAATAAGCTGTTGTAAGTATTATGACATCAACCACCTTTGCACCAGTAATCTTCCCTTAATATCAACCTATGTTTTTATGGAAGAATGCCATATGGCCAGTTGAAGAAAGAAGAAACAAGCTTAGTTTACAAATGTGAGTACTAACTGACATAGACAAAGGCTGCATTCTCCTGAGAGGTGACCATAAAAAGCATTAGGAAAGGGAAATTCTCCTAAAGACTGGGAAACAAGGAAGACTGGGGTAAAATCATGAGTATGGGCATATATAAGTGGGTATAAAAGTAAACTGGCATTACATTACCTTTCTAATGCCCACTAGAAAGCACCCATCATAGAAAAGGTAAAATTATTTAGACCATTAAAATAAACTATTCAATCACTGTGCAACCCAGTTCATTGTAATGGATACATTACATGTATGTAGTGTGAAGTGGCCACTGTGACAGAGAAGGACTCTACTATGTTTGATATCATGAATTCATGCTTTTCTAAAGTGAACCATTTCTGCTGATACCTACATGCCAGCAACAAAAAACAGTGCTGAACCCCTGTTATGGCACAATTCCTTAAAGAAACCAACAATTACATAGTTTAAGTTGTCTACATTTGGAATCTCCCATCCTGGATTAGTAGCTCTTTATTCTCACCGAGATCATCACATATGCCATCTATGCCTTGATCTCCTCTAATTGCAGAGCCCAGTCAGCACTACAATATGAGAACCTGTGGAAGTGTTTGCTCTTTTAATATGAAATCTCACATAAGATCATGTCATAGTTGTGCTAAGTTGCTTCAATTGTATCTGAGTCTTTGCGACCCTATGGACTGTAACCCAACAGGCTCCTCTGTCAATGTGATTCTCCAGGCAAGAATACTGGAGTGGGTTACCCTGGCTTCCTCTAGGGGATCTTCCCAACCTAGGGATCAAACCATCATCTCTTACATCTCCTGCATTGGGAGGTAGGGGCTTAGTTGCTCACAGCATGTGGGATCTTCCTGGATCAGAGATCAAATCCATGTCTCCTACACTGGCACGCAGATTCTTTACCATTGGGCCACCAGGGAAGCCCCAGTGTGGTTTCTTAACATACATCTTGTATCTGAAATTCTATCTCAGCATCTCCTAGAGAACATAACCTGTGACAGAATCTTCAGTAATATTTTTGCTCATGAGTAAAGAGATAACCAGCTGTTAAGGAATAGTTATAGGCATCCTTGTGGTGCAAACTGTGCAAAATGCTATGGATTATATATAGGAATAATATAGTATCATATACTGTGCTTTGCTTAAAGATGATATGACTTTTCCAATAGTCAGTATTGAATATACAACGGAATATCACAGGGAAAGTATGGAGTCATGAAAATGAAGGATGAGTAAAAGGAAATAACAAGTAAGAGTTGAAAATATAACTCTGGGAAGCTTATTAAGACTTTTTTTTGTTTTAATAAGCATGTATTCAATTCACATTTTTAATCTACAAGTTAAAGAATATTTTCTTATACCTCTCACATGGTTCTATAAGATATAAAGAAGAATCATGATTCTGATTATTCTAAATGGCACCAATTACTTTAAAAATAGTATTAGAGCTTTAGTATTCATTCCTTTTACATTCCAAATCCTAATATACTTTCTAGTAAGCCTTCTGTTGCCTCTCTTTTAGGTCTTTAAATTAATTACTATAATAATTTTCATACTCAATATGCTAAATGTAGCATGAGGCCCATCTGTTACAGATTATTCCTCACGCTATATAACATGAACATTCAGTATGGAGCTACAGAGATATTGAAGAGAGCGTTAAAATAATTAGCTAACATAAGCAAAACCCGAAGTATCTTCTCGCCCAGTAAAGTTAATCCTATAGAGTCTCTTCTTTCTTCATGACTGTTGTTTTCCAAAACATGTTGAACAAAGCTATCATTAGAAATTTTCCAGTAATTTTCTCCTTGCTTCTTATCCATTCACTTCTTACTCTGCATGTAAAACTATAAATAGACAAATTATTCAACTGTTTATTCTCTTTTTTGTTTGGTTTTTCCTTTTCTGCATGTAGCTAATACACAGTAAGCTGAGTGATTCTAGGAATATTGTTTGATACAAACAGTTTTTTATACATGCATGATATGGCACAGTTTCAGTATTCCAAGAGATATCACTGCTACTAAGTCACTTCAGTTGTGTCTGACTCTGTGCGACCCCATAGACGGTAGCCCACCAGGCTCCCTGTCCCTGGGATTCTCAAGGCAAGAACACTGGAGAGAGTTGCCATTTCCTTCTCCAATGCCTGAAAGTGAAAAGTGAAAGTGA
Source organism: Oreotragus oreotragus (assembly GCA_006410675.1). Taxonomy (NCBI): domain Eukaryota; kingdom Metazoa; phylum Chordata; class Mammalia; order Artiodactyla; family Bovidae; genus Oreotragus; species Oreotragus oreotragus. The sequence continues at coordinate 1,324,362 of SJYX01023020.1, read as the reverse complement.
AGTTGCTCAGTCGTGCCGGACTCTTAGCGACCCCATGGACTGCAGCCTACCAGGCTCCTCCATCCATGGGATTTTCCAGGCAAGATTACTGGAATGGGGTGCCATTGCCTTCTCTGAGAGATATCACTACATCACTTAAAATCAACACCCAACAAAACATGATCAGTTTTCTAACGTGGGATAATAGAAAAATCAAGAGAATTCCAGAAAAACATCTACTTCTGCTTTATTGACTACACCAAAGCCATTCACTATGTGTATCACAGCAAACTGTGTAAATTCTTAAAAAGATAGGAATATCAGATCTCCTTACCTGCCTCCTGAGAAATCTGTATGCAGGTCAAGAAGCAACAGTTAGAACTAGACATGGAAGAGCAGACTGCTTCCAAATTGGGAAAGGAGTACATCAAGGCTGTATATTGTCACCTTGTTTGTTTAACTTACATGCAAAGCACATGTGCAAAATGCCAGGCTGGACAAGGCACAGGCTGCAATCAAGATTGCTGGGAGAAATATGCATAACCTCAGATATGCAGATGACACCACCTTTATGGCAGAAAGTGAATAGGAACTAAAGAGCCTCTTGATGAAAGTGAAAGAGGAGAGTGAAAAGGCTTGCTTAAAACTCAACATTCAAAAAACTAAGATCATGGCATGTGGTCCCATCACTTCACAGCAAATAGATGGGGAAACAATGGAAACAGGAACAGACTTTATTTTCTTGGGCTCCAAAATCACTGCAGATGGTGACTGCAGCCATGAAATTAAAAGACATTTGTTCCTTGAAAAAAAAGCTACAATCAACCTAGATAGCATAATAAAAAGCAGAGACATTACTTTGCCAACAAATGTCCATCTAGTAGTCATGTATGGATGTGAGAGTTGGATCAAAAAGGAAGCTGAACACCGAAGAATTGATGCTTTTGACCTGTGGTGTTGGAGAAGACTCTTGAGAGTCCCTTGGACTGCAAGGAGATCCAACCAGTTCATCCTAAAGGAGATCAGTCCTAGGTGTTCATTGGAAGGACTGATGTTGAAGCTGAAACTCCAGTACTTTGGCCTCCTGATGCGAAGAACTGACTCATTGGAAAAGACCCTGATGCTGAGAAAAATTGAAGGTAGGAGGAAAAAGGGATGAAAGAGGATAAGATGGTTGAATGGCATCACCAACTCAATGGACATGAGTTTGAGTAAGCTCCAGGTGTTGGTGATAGACAGGGAAGCCTGGCCTGCTGCAGTCCCTGGGTTTGCAAAAAGTTGGACACCAATGAGTGGCTGAACTGAACTGATCATCATAAATATCCTCCTTTTCTCTCATCTTTTTTCCATATATTTTTAAAATTTATTTTTCTCTTTATGTTTTATTCTCAATAGTACTTTGTCCAATTTAGTTTTATTTTCAACACTTTTATTTTCATTCTATGTATTCTAGTCAATTCTTTTACAAATAGCTTTGTACTTGGGTATTTTTCTGCAGAATCATTATTACCATATTAACTATATTTATTACTTATTCATTTGTTTGTTTACTTGTGTTTTTGTCTTTCTGGAGCTAGTAGAATGTAAGCTGCAAGAAAGCAGGTTTCTTATGATTTGTTTAAAGATACAGCTCTTGACTAGAACAGCTCTATTTTCATAGTCCATACTAATTTTTTAACAATATATGGGTCAATAAATAAAATTGTCTTGGAAGTATTCATATGTCAGCACCATTCTAGTTGAAAGATCTTTTCATTACAGTTCAGTTCAGTTCAGTTCAGTTCAGTTCAGTCTCTCAGTCGTGTCCGACACTTTGTGACCCCATGAATTGCAGCATGCCAGGCTTCCCTGTCCATCACCAACTCCAAGAGTTCACTCAAACTCACATCCACCGATCTGGTGATGCCATCCGGCCATCTCATCCTCTGTCGTCCCCTTCTCCTCCTGCCTCCAGTCCCTCCCAGCATCAGAGTCTTTTCCAATAAGTCAACTCTTTGCATGAGGTGGACAAAGTATTGGAGTTTCAGCTTTAGCATCAGTCCTTCCAGAGAACACCCAGGACTGATCTCCTTCAGAATGGACTGGTTGGATCTCCTTGTAAATACTGGCACAATCTTTTGACCTGTCCCTCCCTTCTTTTGTTTCTTCCACACCTAAATCCATTTTATAGTGCTGCACCCAGCACTATTTGCCTCTCTGTTTGAAATCTTTTAAACCCTTAACATTTCTTTCAAAATAACAACATTTTAACAGATCCTACAGACCTCACACAGTTGGATATCTGGGTGTTTCTCCAACCTCACTTTATGCTACAACACTAGTGACTTTTTAAAGTTCCTGTTAAGTACCAGTTCCACCTGTTTAAGCATTTTGTTTCTTGGTCATCCAAGAAAGCTCATTATTTTCCATTAATATTTTGTTACCGTTCTCATTAAGATTGTAATTTTTTTGAGAAATTCTGAAATATATAGTTATTGAAACTTTTAAACCAACATTTCTCAGACTTATCAATTATAATCCCCTTTTTCATGGGCTATCTATTAACTTCACACAAAATCTTTGGGAAATATATTCCATTTCTATCTACAAGTCCATATAATTTTCCATACTCAGTAACTCAGGTATGATAGCCACAGGATGTATCAGAATATGCTTGATAATCTAATAATCTAATTAATCATAAAAACATATATTTAGAATAATGAAAGCAATAGAACTTAAAAGTCTTTGGTATTAAAGTGACTGTATCATACTGTGATTTTGATGAAACCTAACTCATATCCAACACACACACATTTATTTATTTATTCTCATTTTTGTTACACATCCTCAAAAACTCCCTTTTCACCTTTCTGTTTCTTTCTTTTTTAGAGCTGATGTCTTCTTTCCAGGGCCTGAGGCCCTGGAGAATGTAGTGTATATTTGGAATTCTCTGAATGGCTAAAATCAAGTAGAGTACAATTGATATTATTGATAAAGTTAAAAAAACAAGCCACGATGCTGACATTTGTGGAACATCTTGCCAACTGACATGGGTAAAGATTTCCTATTCTTAGCAGAGGTGAATCATGATATTGTGCTTGCTATGCAGAGGAGTTTTGGTGTTTTGCCTTCCAATAGCCTACAAGAAGGATAAGTTTTGAGAAACTCTTCTGAAGTAGGTGATGATTGTCTCATGGTGAATATCACTGTTTACTGACTATCATGGATTACAGTTGTTATCATTTATTTTAAGAATATCCACAGTGAAACATGATGCTGCTCACAGTATAAAAGTTATAGGATGTGGACCCTGTGTGCTTTGGAGTTCTTCATTATTGATGAAATATTTTATTTATTATACCTCTCTTTTCCTCTGCTTCTTCACATTTAACACTATTTTCTCTCATGCTGCCTACATTTTGTCTCATCACTTCTTCTTATATCATGAATTTTTCTCCAGAGTCCTTCATATCATACTAGAAGAATTTTATAAGACACTGGAAGCACTGCTGCTTCCACAGAAGTCCCCCATTCACTGACTGATCCTGGTTTATTTCTTATACATCTATCCTCTTAGCTAAAGATCCACCTAACTGGAAGAATCAGAAATGCTCATTGTCACAAAGAATTTATATATGCAGGTTAGTAGATGGATGAAGGCAAAGCAGCTGAAATGAGTCTCAAGGGGATCAAATTAGGAGCAACACTTTTTCTCATCTTACTGATATCTACAAGCCAGATGTATGCAAATATTAATATTTTTATTACACAAACTTCTTGTAAAGGTACTCATTACTTTTGGCAATGACAGTAAGATAGATAATTTTAACTTAAGGGTTTTAATCTTTCAGTCTAAATATAGTATTTCTTGGACAAACTCTGTAATCAAATTCAAGAACTAACATTATAGCATTAAAACAGGTACATTACCATATGTAAAATAGATGACCAGTGCAAGTTGGATGCATGAAGCAGGGCACCCAAAGCTGGTGCTCTGTGATGACCCAGAGGGATAGTGGGGAGGGAGATGGGAGGGGGTTCAGGATGGGAGAGACACATGTATACCTGTGGCCAATTCATGTTGCTATATGGCAAAAAATTTCACAATACTATAAATTAATTATCCCCTAATTAAAATAAATCAACTACTTAAAAAAATAAAGAATGACTGACATAAAAAAAAAGGTGACATTGAAGTCATGATTAGAAGGGCCCTTGCTGAGTTTTCACTACTTTTGAAGAACTCTTCTGCTCATCCATCCTCTCTCTTCCTGGCCCATCCCCAAAGGAAACAGGGAGAGAGATATAGGGACAGATTGCTGGAACACACAGTGGTCATAGGAGACCCATATCTGGTCTTGCAGTTCTTAGCGGTCTTTCTCGGCTAGTGTTCCCTTCAAATCCCAGCTAAAACTGGGTGATGTTCAGGAGCTTAGGCTGTGCTGTCTCACTCTCATGAATCAAATGGACAACCAGTGATTCCTCTGTATTGAGACCACATGTGGTAGAAGATTGGGAGACCTTTCCAGGTAGTCTCTTTAGTGGAAGACTAGTATCTTCATGAACCCAGGTAACTTCTATATCTACTCAAGCTAATGGGGAACCACATCCTCATCATAATCCTTTGGTGAAAAAAAAAAGAAAAGTAATTCTGGATATGCCAGCAGATTTTTCCAGATAACAATTTCCAAGAAGGAACTGGCCAATTTCATAGTATAAACATTCTTTTTTTTCCAGATGTGATCTTTGGTAGCATTCTCATTTTTGTAGATTGATGTAATATTCTTCAACAGTTTCCTCTCTACCTTTTTTTTCTAACTTTTCTTTAGATCTCTTTCAATATGAAGGTTTTCACTTAATTCTTTCATAAATTAAGTTCCTGTGTGTATGTGTGATTTTCTATTACAGTTCATGGGTCTGTTTGTTGACGAAAGTGAAAGTATTAGTCACTCAGTCATGTTTGGCTCTGTACAATCCCTATGGCCTGTAGTCTGCCAGTCTCTTCTGTCCATAGAATTCAACAGGCAAGAATTATATATCCACTCCAATGTGGAATGGATATATTTGTCTATCCTGAGCCTTAAAACCCTGTAAAACAAATCTTTTCAAATATGCCATAATGTTTGGCCATTTTCATCTAATACATTTAGAAATAATTTTTAATGATGTTTATATCAGCTTTGTCCATCATAGTCAAAAACTGAAAATGGCCCAGGAATCTCTCAATAGCCACCTTACTTGCCTCCTGAGAAATCTGTATGCTGGTCAAGAAGCAACAGAACCAGAGATAGAAAAACGGACTGGTTCAAAATTGGGAAAGAGGTATGTAAGGCTGTATATTGTCACCCTACTTATTTAAATTATCTGCAGAGTACATAGTGTGAAATACCAGGCTGGAAGAAGCTCATGCTCAAATCAAGATTGTGTGGTGAAATATCAATAGCCTCAGATATGCAGATGACACTACTGTAATGGCAGAAAGCTAAGAGGAACTAAAGAACTTGATGAAGGTGAAAGAGGAGAATGGAAAAGCTGGCTTAAAGTCAATATTCAAAAAACTATGATCATGGCATCCAGTTCCAACATTTCATGGCAAACAGATGGGGAAAAATTGGAAATAGTGGCAGACTTTTTTTTCGCTCCAAGACTACTGCAGACAGTGACAAGAAACACGGAATTAAAAGATGCTTGCTCCTTGGAAGTGGAGAAGGCAATGGCACCCCACTCCAGTACTCTGGCCTGGAAAATCCCATGGACAGAAGAGCCTGGTAAGCTGCAGTCCATGGGGTTGCTAAGAGTCGGACACAACTAAGCAACTTTCACGTTCACTTTTCAGTTTCATGCGTTGGAGAAGGAAGTGGCAACCCACTCCAGTGTTCTTGCCTGGAGAATCCCAGGGATGGCGGAGCCTGGTGGACTGCCATCTACGGGGTCACACAGAGTAGGACACGACTGAGGCAACTTAGCAGCAGCAGCAGCTGCAGCTCCTTGGAAGAATAGCTAGGCCCAACCTAGACAGCATATTAAAAAGCAGAGACATTCAGTTCAGTTCAGTTCAGTTACTCATTCATGTCCGACTCTTTGTGACCCCATGAATCACAGCATGCCAGGCCTTCCTGTCCATCACCAACTCCCAGAGTTCACTCAGACTCACGTCCATCGAGTCAGTGATGCCATCCAGCTAACTCATCCTCAGTCATCCCCTTCTCCTCCTGCCCCCAACCCCTCCCAGCATCAGAATCTTTTCCAATAAGTCAACTCTTCACATGAGGTAGCCAAAGTACTTGAGTTTCAGCTTCAGCATCATTCCCTCCAAAGAAATCCCAGGGCTGATCTCCTTCAGAATGGGCTGGTTGGATCTCCTTGCAGTCCAAGGGACTGCAAGAGGCTTCTCCAACACCACAGTTCAAAAGCATCAATTCTTTGATGCTCAGCTTTCTTCACAGTCCAATTCTCACATCCATACATGACCACTGGAAAAACCATAGCCTTGACTAGATGTACCTTTTTTGGCAAAGTAATGTCTCTGCTTTTCAATATGCTATCTAGGTTGGTCATAACTTTTCTTCCAAGGAGTAAGTGTCTTTTATTTCATGGCTGCAGTCACCATCTGCAGTGATTTTGGAGCCTCAAAAATAAAGTCTGCCACTGGTTTCCACTGTTTCCCCATTTATTTCCCATGAAGTGATGGGACCAGATTGCTTTGTGACAAAGGTTTGTATAGTCAATTCTATGGTTTTTCCAGTAGTCATATGCAGATGTGAGAGTTTTACCATAAAGAAGTTTGAGTGCCAAAGAAGAGATGCTTTCAAACTGTGGTGCTAGAGAAGACTCTTGAAAGTCTCCTGGACTACCAGGGAATCAAACCAGTCAATCCTGAAGAAATCAACTCTGAATATTCAATGGGAGGATGGATGCTGAAGCTGAAACTCCAACACTTCGCCCACCTGTGCAACACATTGAAAAAAAACCTATGAATAGAATGCTAGAGTTTTAATTAAAAAAAAAGATTTGCAACAATCAACAAAGCTTTAGTGTATAGCACATGGAACTATATTCAATATCTTATGATAATCTATAATAGAAAATAATTTCAAAAATAATATATATGTGTATGTATAACTAAATCACACACATAAAGAAATAATTCTACTTTTTGAAATTTAGTAATGCTTATCTTTTTGCCAGTTTTTCTAAGTGTCCTATGGACATCCAATAACAACATATGAGACACACAATTTTAAATATATTTGTGTAGGATAAAAGATTAATATAAATTCATTAAATATAAATCTGTCGTGTGCTTAGTCACTCAGCCATGTCCAAATGTTTGAGACCCAGTGGACTGTAGCCTGCCAGGCTCCTCTGTTCATGGGGATTCTCCAGGCAAGTATACTGGAGTGCATTGCCATGCCCTCTTCCAGGGGATTTTCCCAGCCCAAAGATTGACCCAGGTCTCCTGGAATGCCATCTGAGCCATGGAATTATTCTGTTATATTTAAATTATTAGTGACATCAATCAAGATGCTCCTATTCTTATTTTTTCTGGACTTGATAAAATATTCTCAGAGAAATGTTAATATGTCTCACTAGATTTATATATTTTTTCTTTTCATAGTTAATATCTTTCACTATGTTTATGTTTCTTCTGATTTTTGCTTTATGTATCTTTGTTTCTGTGTTGTTAGGTGGTTAATGTCGATCTGTGTGAATTTTATCTTTTATTATTAAAGGTATTCATCTTTGCTCTTTGTTTCATTTAAAATAAATAAATAAATAGATTTAAAAGGCTTACCAAAAAAAAAAAAAAGAATCTGCCCACAGTGCAGGAGATGCAGGTTCAATCACTGGGTTGGGAATATGCCCTGAAGGAGGAAGTGGCAACCCACTCCAGTATTCTTCCCTGGAGAATACTATGGACAGAGGAGCCTGATGGACTATAAGTCCATAGGGTCACAGAGTTGGACACAACTGAATTGAATTAGCCCAAAGACTTATCATGATCATTTTGTAATGTATAAAAATATCAAATCAATTTGTTGTACACTTGAAACTAATATAATGTAAGTCAATTATATTTCAGTTAAAAATATTTAAAAAAAGAGTGTTTATAATGAGAGAAAGCTAAGATTGATTAGAAGGGGCTAATAAGTAATATTCTATACTTTGAGAGGACTACAGTTGCACAGGTTTATACATTTGTCAAAACTTGCTGAATGTTCACTTATGATTTGTAATATTCAATAAATGTAAGTTTTACCCAATAGAAAAATGTATGTAAAAATTGATCTCTGGTTAACAGCATGCCTGCTAATTAGGGAGAACTATACAGGAGCCTGGTGGGCTGCAGTCCATGGGGTCGTTAAGAGTCGGACACGACTGAGCGACTTCCCTTTCACTTTTCACTTTCATGCATTGGAGAAGGCAATGGCAGCCCACTCCAGTGTTTTTGCCTGGAGAATCCCAGGGACGGGGGAGCCTGATGGGCTGCCGTCTATGGGGTCACGGACACGACTAAAGTGACTTAGCAGCAGCAGCATACATGTATGGTGGAGAAGGCAATGGCACCCCTCTCCAGTACTCTTGCCTGGAAAATCCCGTGGACAGAGGAGCCTGGTAGGCTGCGGTTCATGGGGTCGTGAAGAGTCTGACACGACTTCACTTTCACTTTCACTTTTCACTTTCATGCCTTGGAGAAGGAAACGGCAACCCACTCCAGTGTTCTTGCCTGGAGAATCCCAGGGACGAGGGAGCCTGGTGGGCTGCCGTCTCTGGCTTTGCACAGAGTCGGACAGGACTGAAGCAACTTAGCATACATGTATGAATGTGATAGTTTGACTGTGAAGAAAGCTGAGGGCCAAAAAATTGATGCATTTGAACTGTGGTGTTGGAGAAGATTCTTGAGAGTCCCTTGGACTGCAAGGAGATCCAACCAGTCCATTCTGAAGGAGAGCAGCCCTGGTATTTCTTTGGAAGGAATGATGCTAAAGCTGAAACTCCAGTACTTTGGCCACCTCATGTGAAGAGTTGACTCATTGGAAAAGTCTCTGATGCTGGGAGGGATTAGGGGCAGGAGGAAAAGGGGACAACAGAGGATGAGATGGCTAGATGGCATCACTGACTCGATGGACGTGAGCCTGAGTGAACTCTGGGAATTGGTGATGGACAGGGAGGCCGGCCTGGCGTGTTACCATTCATGGGGTCGCAAAGAGTTGGACACGACTGAGCGACTTAACTGAATTGAATTGATACTGATGTCTAAAATTCACTTTCAAATGCGTCAAAAATAAGATGGGTTGATGGCTAGCTAGAGGAATATTTAGATAGTTGTATGATAAAGTATGGTAAAATATTAGTAACAGAATCTAGGTAAAATATTAGTAACAGAATCTAGTAACAGAATAAGTGTTCATTATAAAATTATTTTCACTTTTCTATATACTTTAAAATGTTCATAATAAATTGAAGAAAAAATTTGTATTTTCTATATACCATTGTGCTAGTTTGGATAAGTTATAGCATTCTCTGGGAATTTGTTCATCTAAGCTTTCAAGATATTGTCATTAGGCTTATCCAAGTATTCTTTTACTATACTGCTAACATATCCAGGATCTAGAGGAATTAGTTTCTTTTAATTCCTGATATTGATTGTATTGTCCTATCAATGTTCATCAGTCTCAGTATGCTCAAGAAGCTGTAATACAGCTTTGTTAATTTTTTATTAGATGATTAATTTTATTACTTTGTTCATACATGTTTATTTATATATATAAATAACATCGATTTTATGTTTTTAATTTTTTTAACCTATGTATTTGAGGCTTTAAATATATATCATAATTTTTATATTTATCTTCATGCAAAAAATATTTGGATGTTATATTTTCATTAACTATCCATTTCAAATTATTTCAAATTTCAGTGGTGCTTTTTTCTTTTGCCTTGAGTTACTGAGCATCAGGAAGAGCCCCTGGAGGAGGAAATGGCAACCCACTCTAGCATTCTTGCTTGGAAAATCCCATGGACAGAGGAGCCTGATAGACTGTAGTCCAAACAGTCTCAAAGAGTCAGACATGGCTGACTAAACAACAACAACTGCAAACAATAACTTGATATGGAAAGCTGTAATTGATTTCTATTTTTATTTGCTCATTTAAATTTAGTTTATCTCTGTATTCTATTTCAGTTTAGTTCAGTTCAGTCGCTCAGCTGTGTCTGACTCTTTGCGACCCCATGAATCATAGCATGCCAGGCCTCCCTGTTGTATTCCATTTACTTATTACTAAAGTCTTAATTTTAGCTAATATATTAACGTACAGTTTTTATTTAATACTATTTCAAAGTTGCTATTACCATTTCATGGACTCCAACTCTCTGTTGAAATATTTAAATGTTTAAGTCATTGAATTAAAAAAAAAAAGCAAAATTATGTTTAAACTGAGTTGTCTGAAAATTCCAATATCTGGATCCATTGATTGTGGACAGATACTGTATTTAAGAAACTGTAGAAATAATTTGAGATCTAGGATGATGTTTTGTTCCCCTAGAGAAGATTCTTTATTTGCTTCTGACAGATGCCCAAAGACTATAAAGACAAATTTCTTGTCAAGGGTTAAATTGTCCTGGGTCACCCTGGTGACTCATGGAGAAATTTCATGCAATTTTTAATCTCCCCGCATTTCTAGGATATAGGTTTTAGAATTTCATTCCAAAATGATGAGAGTTTACTATGGCATTTCCTATATTTTATGTCCTACTAGACCCTCAAGACTGTCAAAAGAACTGCACAATTTTAATCCATGTCTTTGAGATCAGCAATTCACCAAAGGCAAAAATGGCCCTAATACAAATTAATAAAAAACTGTGGATTTCTATCCAGTTCTCAATTTGGACCAGTATTTATTTGCTATCTGGTTGGTTTGCCAGTTCTTTCAGGCAGTCTTTTCTAATATTTCACACATTTTATTCTAAATGTCCTCTAAAAGGGAGTTGGTCTGTGTCACGCAGTTTTTCATTCTTAAATGTATTTACTACAGTGTGTTGAAGTTTAAAAATATATTGAATGTCACAGCTCTTTTTCAATGCTTTGATTATACCAATAAAGAATCTAAAGTCCAGATTTTATAAATACCCTAATTCACACTGTGAATTTGTGACAATTTCAGGATTCCCAGGAAATGCTGTTTATACTGCAAAAATCAGTTTTGTTACTGCTTCTACTTTTGGAAATAATCTTGTAAGCTTCTATCTTTCTATTAAGTTTGTCTTTATAAAAAAGTAAGAATGTCAAACAAATGTCATGATGCACCTTTTTCATTCAGTAGCCAAGAGAAAAATTTATTGTCTGTTACTGTTTGCATATATTTGATCTTTTAATATAGAACATATATTTTATATCATAAGGGGTAATAGTTAATGCATTTGTGTTTGTACATACTATATTTATAGTATAGAATGTGTTTATGTTGTGTGCATTCACACCTATATGAAAACATATATGTATGTTTATTTCTGTATATGTATACATAGCTGTATATGTGGGTGTGTGAGGTTATTTATATTACTTGAATAGAAAAAAAATCTAAGGATAAAATTGTAGATGTCAACATTTAAATTTATGCCAGTACGGTTATCAAGTAATTCATTTTTCTACATTTACCTTAAAACACAATGTTACAATATTCTAAGTATATAACTACAGTTAAACTTTGAACAATGCAAGAGTTAGGAGCACAGACTGTACTGCCCAAAATCCACATATAACTTTACACTTAGCCCACTTGGCTTCATCATGGATCCAAACAATCATGGATTATATAGTACTGCAGTATTTACTATTGAAAGAATTTGTGTATAAGTGGATGCACACAGTTCAAACCCATGTTTTCCAAGGGTAACTGTATAATAAATTAATTTGCCTATAAACATATTAGAGAGTTTATGGAAAATGTAAATCTTGCATTATAGACTACATGTAATAATCTGAAAAAAGTGGAATTACTCAGAATATCATGCCATATTGTAAATAAAACTGCATTAGCTAATATATTAACGTACAGTTTTTATTTAATACTATTTCAAAGTTGCTATTACCATTTCATGGACTCCAACTCTCTGTTGAAATATTTAAATGTTTAAGTCATTGAATTAAAAAAAAAAAAGCAAAATTATGTTTAAACTGAGTTGTCTGAAAATTCCAATATCTGGATCCATTGATTGTGGACAGATACTGTATTTAAGAAACTGTAGAAATAATTTGAGATCTAGGATGATGTTTTGTTCCCCTAGAGAAGATTCTTTATTTGCTTCTGACAGATGCCCAAAGACTATAAAGACAAATTTCTTGTCAAGGGTTAAATTGTCCTGGGTCACCCTGGTGACTCATGGAGAAATTTCATGCAATTTTTAATCTCCCCGCATTTCTAGGATATAGGTTTTAGAATTTCATTCCAAAATGATGAGAGTTTACTATGGCATTTCCTATATTTTATGTCCTACTAGACCCTCAAGACTGTCAAAAGAACTGCACAATTTTAATCCATGTCTTTGAGATCAGCAATTCACCAAAGGCAAAAATGGCCCTAATACAAATTAATAAAAAACTGTGGATTTCTATCCAGTTCTCAATTTGGACCAGTATTTATTTGCTATCTGGTTGGTTTGCCAGTTCTTTCAGGCAGTCTTTTCTAATATTTCACACATTTTATTCTAAATGTCCTCTAAAAGGGAGTTGGTCTGTGTCACGTAGTTTTTCATTCTTAAATGTATTTACTACAGTGTGTTGAAGTTTAAAAATATATTGAATGTCACAGCTCTTTTTCAATGCTTTGATTATACCAATAAAGAATCTAAAGTCCAGATTTTATAAATACCCTAATTCACACTGTGAATTTGTGACAATTTCAGGATTCCCAGGAAATGCTGTTTATACTGCAAAAATCAGTTTTGTTACTGCTTCTACTTTTGGAAATAATCTTGTAAGCTTCTATCTTTCTATTAAGTTTGTCTTTATAAAAAAGTAAGAATGTCAAACAAATGTCATGATGCACCTTTTTCATTCAGTAGCCAAGAGAAAAATTTATTGTCTGTTACTGTTTGCATATATTTGATCTTTTAATATAGAACATATATTTTATATCATAAGGGGTAATAGTTAATGCATTTGTGTTTGTACATACTATATTTATAGTATAGAATGTGTTTATGTTGTGTGCATTCACACCTATATGAAAACATATATGTATGTTTATTTCTGTATATGTATACATAGCTGTATATGTGGGTGTGTGAGGTTATTTATATTACTTGAATAGAAAAAAAATCTAAGGATAAAATTGTAGATGTCAACATTTAAATTTATGCCAGTACGGTTATCAAGTAATTCATTTTTCTACATTTACCTTAAAACACAATGTTACAATATTCTAAGTATATAACTACAGTTAAACTTTGAACAATGCAAGAGTTAGGAGCACAGACTGTACTGCCCAAAATCCACATATAACTTTACACTTAGCCCACTTGGCTTCATCATGGATCCAAACAATCATGGATTATATAGTACTGCAGTATTTACTATTGAAAGAATTTGTGTATAAGTGGATGCACACAGTTCAAACCCATGTTTTCCAAGGGTAACTGTATAATAAATTAATTTGCCTATAAACATATTAGAGAGTTTATGGAAAATGTAAATCTTGCATTATAGACTACATGTAATAATCTGAAAAAAGTGGAATTACTCAGAATATCATGCCATATTGTAAATAAAACTGCAAATAAAATTACGGGTTTACTGACAAAAAAAAATGCAGTCTATATTAACCAAAATAAATAAACACACAAATATTTTTCACTTTTCAAGTTATATCATAAAACATTTCTTTGGTATATGAAAATAATAGTTCAGCTGCTCAGTCGTGTTTGACTCTTTGCAAGCCCATGGACTGCAGCACAGCAGACTTCCCTGTCCATCATCAACTCCTGGAGTTTACTCAGACTTATGTCTATTGAGTCAGTGATATCATCCAACCATCTCATCTTCTACCATCCCTTTCTTCTCCTGCCTTGAATCTTTCCCAGCATCAGAGTCTTTTCCAATGAGTCAGTTCTTTGCATCAGGTGGCCAAAGTATTGGAGTTTTAGCTTCAGCATCAGTCCTTCCAATGAATATTCAGGACTGATTTCCTTCAGGGGTGACTGGTTGGATCTCCTTGCAGTCCAAGGGACCTTCAAGAGTCTTCTCCAACACCACAGTTCAAAAGCATCAATTCTTTGTGCTCAGCTTTCTTTATAGTACAACTCTCACATGCATACATGACTACTAGAAAAACCATAGCCTTGACTAGATAGACCTTTCCTGGCAGAAAATAAAAAATAATAGCTAATATAAAAATGTTACATTATGATTTAGAAAAATTTACCCAATATATCTTAAAAAGAAGACAAAAACCATTTAAATATGTAGACAAAATATTCAAGCTAATTAAACCATGGTTTTCAGGGCTTGCACACGTGGTCCTTCTACCTTTCAACTTCAGCAGTGGTCCCTGATTATAATGAATCACTACAAACCTCGAGAATGCTAAATCGCTAATAGACAACTGTCAAATGATATGGTAAGTGTTTAAAATTTAAGATTATATAAACTATCTAAGGTATTTTATATAATTTACAAAATGATGAGTGGGTATTACACATAGTACTTAAGATTTGGTTCATTCCAAGTTCTAAGGCAATAAAAATTACTTAAAAATTAAGGTTAATATTTCATAAGTAGAAAGGCAAAAGACAGTACACTGTAAGTGATCATAATGTATTTATTGTCACAGTCTTTAGTTGTGATCATGGTCCAATTATTGGATTTTAAGTTACTTCAACTATAACAAAGTATTAAAAGTAATTTGCATTTAGATATTTTAAATTCATGTTTTTCTTTGATTTTTAAATTAATATTAATAATCTTCAATGATACAAATTAAATTTTATTTGGCTATCAATCACACAAAATAGCTAAGGAACAAAAATATTCACATATTTGTTTCACCATGATCATAAACTTAAATGACCTTTATATATTTTAGATGACATATGTNTTTAAATTAATATTAATAATCTTCAATGATACAAATTAAATTTTATTTGGCTATCAATCACACAAAATAGCTAAGGAACAAAAATATTCACATATTTGTTTCACCATGATCATAAACTTAAATGACCTTTATATATTTTAGATGACATATGTTTGGTTTATTTTTTTAGTTTATTTTTAATTGGAGAATAATTGCTTTATGATGTTGGGTTGATTTCTGCAATATAACAATGTGTGTGTCTCTTAGTCGCTCAGTTGTGTCTAAATCTTTGCAAACCCATGGACTGTAGCCAGCCAGGCTGCTCTGTCCATAGGATTCTCCAGGCAAGAATACTGGAGTATTCCATTCTCCAGGGGATCTTCCCAACTCAAGGGTTGAACCTGGGTTTTCCACATTAGTGATTCATAAGTATACTTATATTCCTTCTCTCTTCATCCTCTCTCTTTCTGCCTGATAAAAAGTAATGGAGATTACATTTTATCCAATCCATTCTAGCAGAAGACATTTCTCAAAACCTTATATTGTTAGTTATTTTTATACACAGGGTACAAAGGTACTTGGGTTAAAAAACTGATCTCTTTCTTCTATTAGAATACAACATAGGGATTGCAGAAATATGATTGAAATATCTGAGTGACTGGAAAACTGAATTTTCTTGGGAGAAGGACCATGTCAAACTTGCTATCCCATATAACATCCAAAATAGATGTTTCCTGTTAAAAGTTACAATAACAATTTTATTTGATTGACAGAAGGGAAAAGGGAGAAAAGTTGCAGGTCTAGTATAAAATAGTTAATAAACATACTATTAATGACCTCAACACACTGTAAGATTTGAGAGTAATTTATAAAGTATGAAAGAATGTATATGAACCTTGTATGTTCTTAGTGTTATAATATTTTTATGATCTCTTATTTGTTAGAAAATGATAATTCATGTATAGATTATGATTATGCTAAATCTATTAACAGGAAAACTTGAACCTGATTGCCTCATCCTATACCAGATGATAGAAAAAATGAAATTATATTTAGTGTGTTTAGAAAAAAAATCATTGGTAAGAATTTGGTTCAATGGTATCCTCATGGTGTTATTTAAAAGAGGAAAGACTTGGGACTTAAAAGAGGAAAATAATATTTCTGGTAAGGGGGGAAATATGATTCAGAAAGTAATAACAACATGTGGTCAGAAATAACTAAGACCAGATCCTGGAAGAAAGAAAAATCAACTATCACCTCAATAGTGACTATAAATAAAAAGTAAAGAAAAGAGATAATTTCATACGCAAGCCATCAAAACCAAAAATATTTTTAAAATACTAAACAATTATTAAGATGCTAGAAATAATACCGTGGTGAATATTCTTTCAAACAATGGAAAATCCTATTAAAAATACCAATCATCAACTAACTCTCCTTTTGAAGCAGAGATAAGCAAACTTCATTCTCATACATAAGTAATAGAGAAATTGAATGGCAAGGTTACTAAATCAAATGGTATTTTTAACAGAAATTACATCTTCTGACTTGAAATTATTTTTTTTCTGATAAAATCTCTGGAAGTATATTATGAATTAAAGTTATTAACATATGCAGGTGATTGCATTTTAGAGCATGAAAATTCACCAAAATAGTTTGTTCAATTTTGGTTTGAAATAGGACACATTTCACTGCAAAAGTAAGCACAGAAAAAGAAGCTCTTCAAATGAAAGCAATATCCAAACTGGAAAGTAGATTTAGATTTCCAAAATGATTTCATGTCAGTTCCAACTTACATATAAAACAAATATTGTTTATGATAGAAAATGTAGAATAGCAATTGAAAATTACTTTCTGAATCTTGAATAAGAATATAGTTCTGAATGTTCATGAATAAGTTAGCCTAATTTCAGTTTTATTTATATGTCTGTTTTTATATATTATTACACAAGACAACACAGAAGACACTGTGGGGCATAGATTATGTATGTGTAGACAAATCAACCAAAAGGAAAAGGATATTTCATTTCTTTAAGGTTTAAAGCATAATACAAATATCTTGATTCAGACTGACCAATTGTACATGAAGAATTTGATAATACAGTCTCACTTTTTATAAACTTTTATATCAATGCTTCCACAGTATATTATCACTTTTTGTTTGAAGGTTTCCTATCAAGTATTGAGATTAAGTTCAAACATCTGATGCCTAGTGGATGGTGGGCAATAGCTATTTAACTTATAATGCTGAGAATGTAGGACTTGCTGGCTCTGACAAGTAGGAAACAAAAGATAACATCTGCTACCCCTATTTTCCTATTCTATTCTCTTTTGTTAATATGATCCTTTATAATATTCATCTTCTCCCAGAAATAATTTGCACACTGAATAATTTGCATATTTTCATGCACAATCAACATTTTTTCCCTTTTTAAAATTCTGAACTGCCCTAGATATCAATGGCACACAATTCAATTGTGTTGGTATTTGCTTCTCCTTAACTGGTTTACTAGATTAATTTCATCTTTTAACATGCAAGTCAGTTCAGTTCAGTTCAATTGCTCAGTCGTGTCCGACTCTGCGACCCCATGAACCGCAGCACGCCAGGCCTCCCTGTCCATCACCAACTCCCGGAGTTCACTCAGACTCACGTCCATCGAGTCCGTGATGCCATCCAGCCATCTCATCCTCGGTCGTCCCCTTCTCCTCCTGCCCGCAATCCCTCCCAGCATCAGAGTCTTTTCCAATGAGTCGACTCTTCGCATGAGGTGGCCAAAATATTGGAGTTTCAGCTTTAGCATCATTTCTTCCAAAGAAATCCTAGGGCTGATCTCCTTCAGAATGGACTGGTTGGATCTCCTTGCAGTCCAAGGGACTCTCAAGAGTCTTCTCCAACACCACAGTTCAAAAGCATCAGTTCTTCGGTNCCCACTTGACTTCACATTCCAAGATGTCTGGCTCTAGATTAGTGATCACATCCTCATGATTATCTGGGTCGTGAAGATCTATTTTGTACAGTTCTTCCATGTATTCTTGCCACCTCTTCTTAATATCTTCTGCTTCTGTTAGGTCCATACCATTTATGTCCTTTATCGAGCCCATCTTTTCATGAAAATTTCCCTTGGTATCTCTGATTTTCTTTAAGAGATCTCTAGTCTTTCCCATTCTGTTCTTTTCCTCTAATTATTTGCATTGATCACTGAAGAAGGATTTCTTATCTCTTCTTGCTATTCTTTGGAACTCTGCATTCAGATGCTTATATCTTTCCTTTTCTCCTTTGCTTTTTGCCTCTCTTATTTTCATAGCTATTTGTAAGGCCTCCCCAGACAGCCATTTTGCTTTTGTGCATTTCTTTCCATGGGGATGGTCTTGATCCCTGTCTCCCATACAATGTCACGAACTTCATTCCATAGTTCATCAGGCACTCTATCTATCAGATCTAGGCCCTTAAATCTTGTATGGATGTGAGAGTTGTCCTGAGAAGAAGGCTAAGAGCTGAAGAATTGATGCTTTTGAACTATGGTGTTGGAGAAGACTCCTGAGAGTCCCTTGGACTGCAGGGAGATCCAACCAGTCCATTCTGAAGGAGATAATCCTTGGAATTTCTTTGGAAGGAATGATGCTGAAGCTGAAACTCCAGTACTTTGGCCATCTCATGTGAAGAGTGGACTCATTCTAAAAGACTCTGATACTGGGAGTGATTGGGGGCAGGAGGAGAAGGGGACGACAGAGGATGAGATGGCTGGATGGTATCACTGACTCAATGGACGTGAGTCTGAGTAAAGTCCAGGAGTTGGTGATGGACAGGGAGGCCTGGCATGCTGCGATTCATGGGGTCACAAAGAGTCAGACATGACTAAGCGACTCAACTGAACATGCAACTGGAATGATCTACTCAACACACTATAGAGAAGTTTCATACTGAACAAATATCCTTATCCTTTCCTCCTTTTTCTTCTCTTATCCATCAGCATCCACCTTATGGGCTATTAAGTCCCATTCTTTTAATATCAATTTGCCTGCTAAATGGTCCCATCATTTTTACTCATCTGCTGCTACCCTTGTTCACATGTTCATTCTCTCACAATGGGCAGTGATAGTAGCCTTGTAACTCAGCTTCTTCCCTTCTTCAGTCTGTCAAGTACAGGCAGGTAAATTAATCTTCTTAAAATATGGTGTTGATACTGTCACTTCAACTTTGATTTTTCATTGTCTACCAAATAGAGATTTCCTCACCTAGCTTTCAATTTCTATAACACTGGATTATTATTATTATTTTTTTTTTACATTTTATTCAAGTAACCAAAATTTGTTACAGGAAAGATAGAGCAATGGATTCTGGCTGTCCAAGATGAAAAAATAGGATTATTCATCTTAAAAATTTTAACATGTATGGAGAGAAGCAGACATTGTAGTGCTAATTTTTAGATGCTAAACACTAGTCCACTATTATAAATAAAGGGAATAGTTAAGTCTGTTTCAAACAACAACAACAAAATTTAGTTAGACTTGTATATTTAGTTGGGAAAGATTAGAACATATGAGTAGCTTTTTATAAATTATTTAAAGAATGCATCTCTTTTTCACATGTCATTTTACTATCTTTACTAGCTTAGTGTTCCCTCAAATCGGGATACTATTTTCTTAACTTGTCTCCGTGGAAATTGTTTCTCCTTTACCATTTTGCAAACTTGAGGATTGAAGTTAACCTGCTTTGTATTCTCCAACTTTAAAGCCCCTGGAGTTCTTAATACAATGCCTTGTATTTAATGAATACTCATTGAGATAAATGTTGAATAAATTTAAAACACATGTAGAATGAGATCTCCTTATGGTTTTAATTTCCATATATTTGATCACCAAAGAGAGTAAACTTTGTTATTTTTATCTTCCTTTATTGTTTCCTCTTTTGCAAAACAAAACAAGACAGAAAAACAAACCTTATATCCTTTGACTCTTCTCATATTTTTTTCATATTGATTTGTAGGACAGCTTTAGAGATCTGACACAATACTTTTATTAGTTACATATCTTACATGTTTTTCTTCCAGCCACACACATTTTTGGGTGGTGTTCTATAAACACAAGTTTTGTTTATCAATAATTTTCATTTCATTTATTTTATTTTGAATGATTTTTATTCATTTTAGAAATTTTGCAGCTATTATCTTTTTTGAACATTTGTTCTCCCTAATTCTCTTTATCATTCAGTTCTGGAATTCTCATTTGATATACGTTGTACTCCATTTTAGTTTTCATGATCTGAACATGCCTGAATTACATGGCGTAAGTTTTAGGTGTATCTTTAAGTCTACCAATTCTTTTTTTTTGGGGGGGAGGAGCAAACAATTTTTACTTTTTTACAAACACACCAAAGATTCATGCAATGCTGTCAGCATTGGATGCAATCCTGCCAGCATTGGATGCAATCCTGGGCCATAAGTCTGCACATTCCTTTGCAACTGGTCCTGTGATGGCAGAACCTTTCATCTCGCCTTTATTGTTTACTCTGACCCCTGCATTATCTTCAAAATAAAGAAACACACCATCTTTTCTCTGGTATGACTTTCGTTGTCGAATTACCACTGCTGGATGTACCTTCTTTCTGAGCTCTGGTTTGCCTTTCTTCACTGTGGCCATCACCATGTCACCCACACCAGCAGCAGGAAGTCTATTCAATCGTCCCTTGATCCCCTTCACAGAGATTATATACAGATTTTTGGCTCCTGTGTTGTCAGCACAGTTGATCACGGCTCCAACTGGAAGACCCAAGGAAATTCGGAATTTCGCCCCAGAGGACCCACCACGTCCTTGCTTTGACATCTTGAAGGCTGGAAAGGGACAAAAAGGTACCAATTCTTTTTAAATCTTTGATTACTGTTTAAACTAGTCCCCCCTGCCCTTTTGGTGTTTCAATCACTGCAGAATTTCCTAATCTTGGATAGATAGAGTAAATACATTCTGCCTTGTCTGTCCCACTAAATACAACTTTTAAGTATCATCATGGAGTTATATTTTGACTTTAAAAATAAGTAATATCAAATGGATCAGAAAAGAAGACCAGAATTCAAAGTACTACTCAATGGACATGAAATCATCAGGAGGGAAAGAAAGTAACAGAGAAAAGTTAGGAAATTAATAATAAATAAATTATTAAATATTGAAGTTTTCTGATTGAAAGTTGTACAAAATTTATAACAAAGAAGATTATTACCATACAAGAAAAGAATAATCTTTTAAATAATAGGAATCAATACTTCCCTGGTGGTTCAGTGTTTAAGACTTCACACTCTCAAAGCAGGGGAAACAGGTTTAATCCCTAGTAAGGGAACTAGATTCTTCAGGCCACAACTAAAGATCCCACAGATGACAACAAAAACTGTGTGTGCCACAACTAAGATTCAATGAAGACAAATAATTTTAAAAAAACCAAATAAATAACTGGAATCAATACATTTAAATGGACATAGCATAAGTAATAGTGTTTATAAAATTATGGGGAAAGAATGTCAATTCCCAATACTTCTGTCTAGTCAGAATATCATTCAACTATTATATAAAGTATAAATGTTTTCAGACATGTAAGGAAGAAGAGAAGGTATCAACATACACTCTCCAAGAGCAATATCTAAGAGTTTAATTAAAAATAAATATGCAAAAAATTAAGTATGGGTAATTAGGAAAACAGAAAAAATTAATGTGAGCATGAACTTCATAAAAATATAGATAAATTGAAATAAGTAACTATAAAATCACTTTGAATATATAAAATATTAGTAACTTGGAATATTAGTGCGTTTGAAAACTAAATAAATATGAAAAGTGACATGGCATGTGTTTAAAATATAGCTTACTAAGTATTTTTTATATAGAAGAGACATAATTCAAGAAGAAATATAAAGTGCTCTAAAATTAAAATTGGAAAATTATTATAATAAAATCAAAAGGTTAAATGGCTAAAGAAGGGGCAAAAGAATGTAAAAATCACCATTTATCAGCATGAACATAAGGAAACAATGAGGAAAAAGGACCTCTCCATGAGGGACTAAGGAAAAAGAGAAAGAAAATAATCAAAACAATAAAGGGTAAAAGAAAAAGTCAAATATATCAATCATTACAGTATACATAAATAGATTATCTTCTCTAACAGAGACTTTCAGTAAAACATTGAAAAATCAGTTCAGTTCAGTTCAGTTCAGTCACTCAGTCGTGTCTGACTCTTTGAGACCCCATGAATCGCAGCATGCCAGGCCTCCTTGTCCATCACCAACTCTCAGAGTTCACTCAGCCTCACGTCCATCGAGTCAGTGATGCCATCCAGCCATCTCATCTTCGGTCGTCTCCTTCTCCTCCTGCCCACAATCCCTCCCAGCATCAGAGTCTTTTCCAATGAGTCAACTCTTCACATGATGTGGCCAAAGTACTGGAGTTTCAGCTTCAGCATCATTCCCTCCAAAGAAATCCCAGGGCTGATCTCCTTCAGAATGGACTGGTTGGATCTCCTTGCAGTCCAAGGGACTCTCAAGAGTCTTCAACACCACAGTTCAAAAGCATCAATTCTTCGGTGCTCAGCCTTCTTCACAGTCCAACTCTCACATCCATATATGACCACTGGAAAAACCATAGCCTTGGCTAGACAGACCTTTGTTGGCAAAGTAATGCCTCTGCTTTTCAATATGCTACCTAGGTTGGTTATAAAAGAAAGTAATCAAAACAATAAAGGATAAAAGAAAAAATTAAATATATCAATCATTGCAGTATACATAAATAGATTATCTTCTCTAACAGAGACTTTCAGTAAAAATTTGAAACCTAGCTCTATGCTATTAAAAGAAAATTCTGAAAAAAGGATGAAGTAAGTTTATAAATACAAGCCAAATAAAAAGATACTAGACAAATTCAAATAAAGAGAAAGAAGCATAGGCAATAATGAATAATACTAAAGATGAATTTTAAGTATCACTAAACAGAAAATAATGACATATGTAGACAGAATAGTCAAACATGTAAACAGCAATTAAGGAAAAAAACAAACAAACAAACAAAAAAACAACCCAACAACTGTTAGATAACTAACCTGTTCAGATCTAATCCTGAAAAAGAAAGAGAGAATTGCTCACAATTCCCATACAATGAAATTGTGAAAGAAACAAATCAGATATGCATCCCATCAACAGTACAGGAAACTAGAAAACTGTGAGATATTTACACACTGATGGGAGAAAATGATGCTAAGGCTCTAAAAGCTGCAAAGATGTAATAGCAATAGTGTCTGCACAGGAAAAGTGGGACAAAGAGATGAAGGAAAGAGAACTCAACACTCCAAAGACTTAATAGTGTGTGTAATAAAATTTGCATTTCTCCAAGATGTGGAACAAACTTCATATCCATGTTGTCTGCTGCATGAATGGTAGTTCCTTGGCTGATGGCAGTATCACCATAGATCTGGTTGGTTTCCAAAAGGCAAAATGGGTGATTATAAATAAAGGATCTTACTGACAAGCTGTTTCCAGATTTATTGTGCTTCTGCAGCAGTAGAGAAGAGAATCTTTGCTCTATGAAATACCCAACAAAAGTCTTTCTTTCACTGGATGGGGAGAAGTCCTATAAGAACCAAAACACATAACTGTGCCCCAAGATATATCCTAGCCTGAAACATGACCCTGATAATTCACTATCATCAAGTTAAATAATAGTTATCAGCATGTCCCTGATGTTTCAGTGGTTTTATTCTCCCACTCAGAATAAAAGTAGAACACAAATGAAACATTCCCCACAAATAAAGTTGACATTACAGGAAAATAAGTAAAAACAGAGGTCATAGGAAACAAAGCAAGGTGTCCCAAAATATAGATATCTTAAAAAGATTAACTGAATCAAAGGGAAGCTGGTAGATATAGAAGATGGGAAAAGAATGACCTACATATATGAACATAAATGGGATCTTTAAAAAGAAAGCAGAATAACAGAACAAATCATGGAAGTAAAACAAGAAAAGACAGATACAAATCTTTCAAAAGTAAGTAGGAGATCCATCTAGCCTCAGATTTCTTCATAGTAATATTCAATACCTGAAGAAAACCTGGGAAATTATTTGTAAAAATTTCAACTGAGAAGCATATATACTACAGATTTTATACCTAAGCTACCACTCAGGCATAAAGTCAAGAAACAGCAGCACTGGATAGACAAGAACTGATGAACACTGCTCTTATAATAATGTGCTGAAGATATTAAAATGCAATAAACTCTGGAGAATCAAGAGATGTGTGGAGACAGCTGAGCAAAAGAAATGTTTATGAGACTTCATTGGAACTGGAAAATTCAGGATAAAGATAAAACTTCTTGTGGGAATTAGGATAACAGAACAGAGGAACAAATAAGATAATCTTTATAATTATTTTTAAATCTGGAAGATCCAAATGAATCACCCGAGAAACTAATATAATTTTAAATAGTGGTGTGAAAACAATATATAAACATCAATATGTTATATACTCAAATTAAACATACACAAATTGTAAAATTAAGATTTTGAAAAATCACAAACATGCTATTTAACCTATAAATAATATCAAGAAGTGAAAAAAGATGAAAATTTAAAATGTTTCTGAAGGATTAAAAAGCTCTTCACAAATTTAAAAAAAAAAACAGGCCATCTTCTTGGATGAAAGAAAAATCTATGAGGAAAAATTATTCTAAGAAAATTAAGACAATGAACAAATCAGAAAAATGTGATATGTACAACCCTTATTAGAGATAAGGGTGCCCAATTACCAATAAATTGCACCATAATGTTAACAAAATCTAAATGAAAACATGGAAAGTTTTTTGGGCTAGAAAAGATTCTAAAGTTTCTATGGAAAAAGAAAACCATAAATATGTTGTAAATTATGAAAGTCTTCCCTTTCATTAACAGATAAACAGAAGGGTTTTCTTACTACTTATAAAGTCTCAGAAATGTTAAGAACATTCTAATGGCATATGAATAAATGAATAGGTCCATGGAACATAGTTTAAAGTCCATGAAAAAGCCAACATAAACTTTCACATTTTCTTTTTAATAAACACACCTCAAATCATTGAGGGACTTCTCTGGTGGCTCAGATGGTAAAGAATCCTCCTGCAATGCAAGAGACCTGAGTTCAGTCCTTGGGTCAGGAAGATCCCCTGGAGGAGGGCATGGCAACCCACTCCAGTATTCTTGCCTGGAGAGTCCCCATGGACAGAGGAGCCTGGCAGGCTACAGTCCATGTCGTCACAAAGGGTCAGACATGACTGGGTGACTAAGCACGTCATTGAAGGAATACATGGTATAGGAATATTTGATCGAAGAACTGAGGTAAAGTTAAGTATCCTGCCATATATAGCACACCTGATCAATTAAAAAAGGATTTAAATCTTAGATATATAAAACACTAGAAAAAATTATGGCAGCATTTTTATATTTCTCCCGAGTGTCTCAGACAGTAAAGAATCTGCCTGCAATGTAGTACACCCCATTTCTGTTCCAGGGTTGGGAAGATCTCCCTGGAGAAAGGAATGGCTACACACTCCAATATTCTCACTTGGAGATTCCCATGGACAGACGAGTCTGGTGGACTACAATCCTCGGGGTGGCAAACGGTTAAACATGACTGAGCAACTTTCACCATCATCTCATCCAGGTAATAAAGGTTTTTCTAGCTTCCACACAAATCCCAGAAGCTATAAAAGGACTGGTAAAAACAACTGCATAAAATTTTAAAACTCTGCATACAAATTATCATGAGACAGATTAAATTAGTAAAAACACTAAGAAAATTATTTACCACACTTACATCACAGCTATGTCTGTAACTTTTCCATATCAAACACCCCTGGGTAAATGGACTAGTTGGGTGAGGTTCAATCAGGAATCTAAGAATCTTGGATACAAGAAAATTAAGACATATATAAATCTTTGTTACCCCCATTCCAGGCTGCTACTGGAATGCAATCAGCATACTGAGTGGAAAGTTCTTTTAGTACAGAGCTGCCACATTAAATATGAACACCTCAGTAGAGAAAAAAAGAATATATACTTTATAGAAGACAAATTTACAGAGAACAGAGTTAAAAGGGAGGATTGTCAATATAGTACCTTCCATATATTTTGACTTTTGAACTTAAATGTAAAAGAAAAAAATTGAATATGTTTCTGACTATGCCTAATCAATGCTGCAATAAAAACTGAAAATATGTACTATCTAGGATGTCAGCACAACATAGATATTAACAAACTCACTGGTTTTCCTAAGTTCTAATATGCCACGTATTAAGTGTATGAGCATGGGCAATTTTTTTAAATGTCCAAGCTTTAGCTTCATATTGGCAAGTTGAGAAAAATAATACATAGTGCAAAAAGATTTTGTAAGGATTTACTAAAATAATATATACAAAATGCTAAAAGAATATCTGATCCATAAATACAATCTAAACTTAGCAATCAATGATATTAATATTTCATATAAAAATGGGTCACAGTAAAGTTAAGTTCTTAAGTTGTTCCCAGAAGGAAATTTATAACCTTAAATATTTTTCTTAATTAAAGAAAGGAAACTAGAGTCATTTTTATTTACATATGTTTGGAATTAAATATTTAAGTACAATTTGAATGTTTGCCTGGTCTTTTGTCAAAACTTTCATCCACCAGTTTGTTCATCAGTAATCAGGTTGCTTCATTTCTATAGCAGGAGTGTGATAAATAGGCTTTCCACCATAATGTAGGGATATTGTTTTATTGTAGTACCATTAGAGAGAATATTTTTGCTATATACACATAATACATATACATGCTTGTGCCTTTTCAAATCTTTGTGGAAAAGAAAATAGAGTACCTAAGTTCAAATTGTAGGGGAAAAAATATGTACCAGCCTACAACACAATGAAATATTATCTATTAATATCTGGAATTTAAACTGAAAGTTAAACTCCTAAAATATACTAAATACTTAGCATTTTTGCTCTTTACAATTATTATGTAATAATGCATGATTATAAAAAGTATTAAATCTAAGAATTTAACTAAAAGAGTTATGTAAATTCTATAATTCAGAAGTAACCAGTATTAACAGGTGGCTCAGCAGGTAGAGAGACCATTGCAATGCAGGAAACACAGGAGACGTGGGTTCAATCCCTGGTTGGGAAGATTCCTTGGAGGAGGAAATGACAACTCAGTCCAGCATTCTTGCCTGAAAAATCCCATAGACAGAGGAACTTGGTAGGCTACAGTCCAAAGGATCACAAAGAGTCAGATATGACTGAGCAACTAAGCATGCATATATAGTTTTAGACTCTTCCAATCTATGGGGGAAAAAAATCTATAGACCTCCACATATTATAGAATTAAATGCTTTTAATTGAATAACTTCTGCTTAAATATGAACATATAGCATACTTTAAACAAGTTAATGTTATATTTTAACTCATAGTAATAAAGAATATCAAATTATATATGTCAGAATTGTTACATATGAAATAAAGCATGAACAACAAGGGGTGGCCTAGCTGAAAAGGATGAAAGCTGATCTCTAAACCCCGTCCCAAACACACTCAGCAGAGCTCACAAATACAGTATAAAAATAACTGCAGAGACTTTTCCAACTCCTATGCATATGTCCTGGGCACATAGTGGATATAAACTAACTACAGGGGCTTCCTCAAGTAACCTTAGGCAGCCAGGAGCCCATTAAGTGTTCAAGCCATGAAATTAAAAGACCCTTACTCCTTGGAAGGAAAGTTACGACCAACCTAGACAGCATATTAAAAAACAGAGACATTACTTTGTCAACAAAGGGCCGTCTAGTCAAGGCTATGTTTTTTCCAGTAGTCATGTATGGATGTGAGAGTCGATTGTGAAGAAAGCTGAGCACCAGAGAATTGATGCTTTTGAACTGTGGTGTTGGAGAAGACTCTTGAGAGCCCCTTGGACTGCAAGGAGATCCAACCAGTCCATCCTAAAAGAAATCAGTCCTGGGTATTCACTGGAAGGACTGATGTTGGTCCTGGGTATTCATTGAAAGGACTGATGTAGCAGCTGAAACTCCAATATTTTGGCCACCTGATGAGAAGAGCTGACTCATTTGAAAAGACCCTGATGTTGGGAAAGATTGCAGACAGGAGAAGGGGATGACAGAGGATGAGGTGGTTAGATAGCATCACAGAATCAATGGACATGAGTTTGGGTAAACTCTGGGAGTTGATAATGAACAGGGAGGCCTGGCATGCTGTGGTTCATGGGGTTGCAAAGAGTCGGACACGACTGAGCAACTGAACTGAACTGAACTAAAATATGCTATAGATATATACATCTGATTGTAAGACGGAATTATGGTAAGACATGCACAACAGAGTCTGTTGTTATACAACTTGCAATTGTCAATTGGCTTTGAGCATACACCCATTTGAATTCTCTTTCTTGATTGGTGGTGGGGAAAAGCCCTGCTTTGCACAGGGTACAACCAAAAAGGAAGAAGATGTGTAAAAGGGGGAATAAAGGAGGAATTGTTAAAATGATTCCTTTGGGGTTGGCCTGCTTCCATGTCTTGGGAAAAGTAAATCTGAAATTTGCTCAAAAGAGTCAGCTCTTTGCCAGAATTCTCAAGTCCAGAATACCAGAGTGGGTAGCCTTCCACTTCTCCAGGGGATCTTCCCAACCCAGGGATTGAATCCAGGTGTCCCACATTACAGGCAGATTCTTTACCAGCCGAGCCACAAGGGAAGCCCATGTCTTGGAAAGGTCTGTATAATAAAAGATTTGTCTGCTTTAGCTGTAACTGAGCTATAACTTGTCTGTTTTTTTTCTTAAACCCTTTAGTCCACCATTCCAAATTTTTGTTACAATGATACAAGAACTAGGGGAGAGAAATAAACAAACCTGACAGAATTATTGTAGGTTTGGTTCCAGACAACTGCAATAAAGTGAGTATCTCAATAAAGTAAACCATACAAATTTTATTTGCAATATACCATAGTCTAGTACTATGCTTTAAAAAAAAAAAAAACAATGAGCATACATTAATTAAAAAATATCACTGCTAAAACATGCTAACATCATCTGAGCCTTCACTGAGTTATAATCTCTAAATAACCTACTGGCAGATAATTTGAAATACTGCAAGAATTACCAAAATATGGCACATAGGCACAACATGAACAAATGCTGTGTGAAACATGGAACTAGTAAGCTTGCTCAACATAGGGTTGCCACAAACTTCCAATCTGAAAAAATACAATACCTGTGAAGCTCAGTAAAGTAAATTAAAATGAGGTATGCCTGTAAACTGATTTGAATATTTATCCAGAGTTATACTAGGAAATTATCTATAACTAATTTTTGAAAATAATATATAGATTAACTTAATTCTATTAACATTTAGCACATAGGAACAAAAACAATTTTTGCTAGTTTCTCAAAATAAGAATGTTATTCTCAAGCCATTAAAATTTTAAACATTAATATTACTATATTCTAACATAAAGTGTTTAGATGATATAACTATTGTAGTTTTTCAAAAGGAAAAAATAATTCAAATTCAATTATTTCACATAGAGAATACTATTCTAATTTTAGAAATGAAGAAAGTTGAAGAAACTATCAATATGATACTTATTGTGGTATTTATTAGTTCTTATGGTAGGCAAAATATGTTGCTTGCCATTTGAATATTGACCGATAATGTGAATGTCACTTATAAGAAATCTAGATTTCTTTCAGATGGCATTTTGACTACAGAAAAAGAAAATAGGTAATAACTGTAATATTTTAACAACATGGTCTTTGAATAAACACCGAATTTTTCAGTAAAACAGATCACCATTGAGTTAAACAGCTAAAGGCAGATATAGAATTTCTCCAAGAAATATTCTTGTAGAGAGAGAAAATATTGAAGCAGGGACTTAGAGGTCTGATTTCTTTTCATTTAACTCCTCTGAAGAAGGTAGAGCAATAATTCTAATTTATAGCAATAATTTCTTATGTGATTAACTAATGGTAGATAATTCATTATCTACCATTAGGAGGGTGTATAGTTGTTTATGATGCAAATGTGACAGAATGAGAGTAACAAAACTCACCAGCCTGTGATGCCAATTATTGTTGAAAGCATAAGTCTACTATCATTATATTGTCCTTTTAAGATTTGCATGTAGAGATTAATTTACAAGAAACAATTGCCACTGAAGTTAACTACATAATAAAGCTGAAAATTATCTCTCTATAGAAACATATCCATAGATTTATGTAGTTAAAATGAGAAGGGACCAACAGAATTAGAAAGGAAAATACATATGCCTTATTGTAGCATTGCTGTTCAACTTCAATAACACAGAACTTTCATTAAAAAATAATTGGGGGGCTTCTCCAGTGGCTCAGTGGTAAAGAATCCACCTGCCAATGTGGAAGAAATGGATCCATCCCTGATCTAGGAAGATCTCATAGGCCGCAGAGCAACAAAGCCCATGTGCCACAACTACTGAAGCTCGTGGCCATGGGGCCTGAGCTCCACAGCAAAAGAGCTGCCCCAAAGAGAAGCCCACACTGCACAGAGTAGCCCCCATTCACCACAACTAGAGAAAGCCCAGGCAGCAATGAAGACATAGCACAGCCAAAAATAAATATTTTTTTTTGAAGAAGACAAAAAAAAAAAAAAAATCTGACCTGAAGGTAGATTTATGAATCAGTATTTCAAGGAGAAAGATTGAGCAATCTGTATGTGATCCTTGTGCCTGAGAATGTTTGCAATACTGTGAAAGTGTTAGTTGCTCAGTTGTGTCCAACTCTTGGTGACCCCATGGCTTCTTTGACTGTCGAATTCTCCAGACAAGAGTAGTGGTGTCGGTAGCCATTCCTGCCTCCAGGGTATCGTCCCATTCTAGGGATAGAACCCAGGTCTCCTGCATTGCAGGTGAATTCTTTACCATCTGAGCCACTAGGGAAATCCCTTGCAATACTGTCTTCTATAGCAATTTTTAAAAAAAAACTCGGTTTAAGATTTTACAACATCACTTAGCAATCCATTACAGAATTTCGGAAACTTGTTGAAAGATTCATTTTTTTTTCTTTAACCTCTCTCTATTATTATCTAACATTTATTTTTTTTCTATTTCTTGCAGAAACACACAAGAACACTTTTTCCCCCCTATTAAACCCAAGATAATATCAGCAACTTCACAATATCATCATTAAAAAAAAAAAAAAGGCAGTATGCATTTTCCCATTCCTTCCATTATTCAACAATTTCTATTAATTATTTCTGGTAAACCTTTGCTTTTGTATCTGAAATAGACACTTCTGTAAGTATAGTAGAGATTCCAAGCACTTACTTGACTCCAGTTCTCTTTTATTGTTCACAGAAGGCTTGCACTTTTTTGACCCTTTGAAGTTAGGTGATCATATAACTATATCTGAACAACTGACTCTGACAGGAAGAGGCATATATTACTTCTGAGTCAAAACATTTGATTGTCAGCAAGAGGCTCTCCAGAATTCTCTCTACCTTCTATCTTGCTGCAAAAGCAGAATCATGTGTTGAGACGCAGGTGCTATAGGACTGAAGCATCTTAAATCAATGAGCCATAACTTCAAGGCCAGCTGCCCTGGAGAGTTGCTCAGACCTATGGCATAAATGTGTGAGCAAGTATGTTTACTGTGTTTACTATTAAGATATTGGAGTATATTACTGCAGCATAACTTAGGTTATCCTATAAATATATTAACAGGGCACCATTATACAAGCACAGCAAAACTTCAAATGAATAGACAATAATTTTCAATGTCCTCTCAATTATTCTTTCTAAATGAAAGAGTGGCTAAACTGAATCCCCTTTGTACACACGCATAGCTAAGTACAGAATCTGTGTGCCACTGAACAGTTCATATCCTTCCCTGGCTGCCAACATCATTTCATCTGTTCCCAGTGCCTTGAGAGTCTGTACTGTGCTGTCAAATTCCTCCCCTGAATCACAGGAGACAGTGACAGTGAGAAATGGTAGAACCTTATGTCACAGGCAGGAATTACTAGGACTGCCTACAGTGTGACTGCTGCTCTCAATATGCTTTTCCAAAGTGTAAGGGCATGATAATTTCATCTCGCCTCCTTCCAACCTAAATGCAAAGGGACTTTCAGTAACTTGGTGAGGCTCACTGAGAATTTTCTCTTTTCTCTTCCTTATTTATATCCTCCTTAAATTTATTTCTTCTTTTGCACTATATCAATTCTGTACTAAATACATAACCAGATGGAGGAGGGAAGTGAGAGAAGAACCTGTCTGATTGATTTTACTGTTAATATAATTTCCATTTTTGAAAATATTATGATATTATGAGATAAATGTAAATTGTGTAAGGAATTATGCTGCACTGTGCTGTGCTTAGTCATGTTCAATTATTTGCAGTCCCATGGATTGTAGCCCTCCAGCTCCTCTATCCATGGGGATTCTCCAGGCAAGAATACTGAAGTGGGTTACCATGCTCTCCTCCAGCAGATCTTCCCAACCCAGGGATCAAACCCAAATTTCCTGCATTGGAGGTCGATTCTTTACTGTCTGAGCCACCAGGGAAGCCCAAGAATATTGGAGTAGGTAGCCTATCTCTTCCCCAGGGGAACTTTCTGACCCAGGAATCAAATTGGGGTCTTGTGCATTGCAGGAAGATTCTTTACCAGCTGAGCTACCAGGGAAGCCTGTGAGGAATTATAGCTATGCCACATTTCAGGCTTTTCATATTTGCATGTAACTCAAGTTTCTTGGGTCAGAATTAGTATGATACCTAAGACAAGTCTATTACTTTTCCTCTGTTATGTCTGTGATCTATAATAAGTTATGGGCTTCCCAGGTGACACGAGTGGTAAAGAATCTGCCTGCCAATGCAAGAGATGAAAGAGACACGAGTTTGACCTGGGTCAGGAAGATCCCCTGGAGGACGGCACAGTAACACACTCCAGTATTCTTGTCTGAAGAATTCCATGGACAGAGGAGCCTGGTGAGCTATAGTCCATAGGGTCGGAAAGAGTCAGACATGATGAAAGCAGCTTAGTATACATGCATATCATAAATTATATTGTGCATTTCTTGTGAATTTTACAAAATAGATGACCATGTTGTTAACAATCTACTTGATCAAGCTTAATTTACAAATTTGGGGCCCATTACATTTTTTACTTTCAGTAAAATGGATGCTCTATCCATATTTAAGATTATGTATGAGAAATGTGGTTGAAATCTCTGTAAGCTTTCTTAGGTGCATATCACCTTTTGGACTTCACTGCAGATACATCAAGTGTTGTACCATAATTTGTGGCAGACAATATAATGTGTTCTTCTAGAGGAGTTTCAACTTCTTCAGGAAAAAGAAAAAATCCCCATGACCTTGATTTCACAAAGAGCAATGGTATTTTTTATGGAAAAGAAGATGCTTGAATTGTAGCATTCTAGGAGTAGAACAAGGAAAATGACATGGCTGTGCATTACTTACAGCTTCCACCAAACTCTTTCGTTTAAGACTCATACTTCATTATATTGTCCATCATCCATGCATTTATGCTCAGTAGCATCTGACTCACACACTAGTAAAGTAATGCCTAAAATTCTCCAAGCCAGGCTTCAGCAATACGTGAACCATGAACTTCCAGATGTTCAAGCTGGTTTTAGAAAAGGCAGAGGAACCAGAGATCAAATTGCCAACATCTGCTGGATCATTGAAAAAGCAAGAGAGTTCCAGGAAAACATTTATTTCTGCTTTATTGACTATGCCAAATCCTTTGACTGTGTGGATCACAGTAAACTATGGAAAATTCTGAGAGAGATGGGAATACCAGACCACCTGACCTGACTCTTGCGAAAGCTGTATGCAGGTCAGGAAGCAACAGTGAGAACTGGGCATGGAACAACAGACTGGTTCCAAATACAAAAGGGAGTACGTCAAGGCTGTATATTGTCACTCTGCTAATTTAACTTATATGCAGAGCACATCATGAGAAACACTGGGCTGGAAGAAGCACAAGCTGGAATCAAGATTGCTGGGAGAAATATCAATAACCTCAGATATGCATATGACACCACCCTTATGGCAGAAAGTGAAGAGGAACTAAAAAGCCTCTTGATGAAAGTGAAAGAGGAGAGTGAAAAAGTTGGCTTAAAGCTCAACATTGAGAANCCTTTGACTGTGTGGATCACAGTAAACTATGGAAAATTCTGAGAGAGATGGGAATACCAGACCACCTGACCTGACTCTTGCGAAAGCTGTATGCAGGTCAGGAAGCAACAGTGAGAACTGGGCATGGAACAACAGACTGGTTCCAAATACAAAAGGGAGTACGTCAAGGCTGTATATTGTCACTCTGCTAATTTAACTTATATGCAGAGCACATCATGAGAAACACTGGGCTGGAAGAAGCACAAGCTGGAATCAAGATTGCTGGGAGAAATATCAATAACCTCAGATATGCATATGACACCACCCTTATGGCAGAAAGTGAAGAGGAACTAAAAAGCCTCTTGATGAAAGTGAAAGAGGAGAGTGAAAAAGTTGGCTTAAAGCTCAACATTGAGAAATCTAAGATCATGGCATCTGGTCCCATTGCTTCATGGGTATAGATGGGGAAACAGTGGAAACAGTGTCAGGCTTTATTTTGGGGGTCTCCAAAATCACTGCAGATGGTGATTGCAGCCATAAAATTCAAAGACACTTGCTCCTTGGAAGGAAAGTTATGACCAACCTGGACAGCATATTAAAAAGCAGAGACATTACTTTTCCAACAAAGGTCCATCTAGTCAAGGCTATGGATTTTCCGGTATTCATGTATGAATGTGAGAGTTGGACTGTGAAGAAGGCTGAGCGCTGAAGAATTGATGCTTTTGAACTGTGGTGTTGGAGAAGACTCTTGAGAGTCCCTTGGACTGCAAGGAGATCCAACCAGTCCATTCTAAAGGAGATCAGTCCTGCGTGTTCATTGGAAGGACTGATGCTGAAGCTGAAACGCCAATACTTTGGCCACCTCATGCGAAGAGTTGACTCATTGGAGAAGACTCTGATGCTGGCAGGGACTGGGGGCAGGGGAGACGAGAACGACAGAGGATGAGATGGCTGGATGGCATCACTGACTCGATGGACATGAGTTTGAGCAAACCCTGGTAGTTGTTGATGGACAGGGAGGCCTGGCGTGCTGTGATTCATGGGGTCGCAAAGAGTCAGACACGACTGAGCGACTGAACTGACTGAGCATCTGACTCTCTGTGACCCCATGGATTGTAGCCCGTCAAGCTTGCTGCTCATGGAACTTTCCAGCAAGAACACTGGATGGGTTGCCATTTCTTCCACCCGGGGATCTTCCTAACCCAGGGATTGAATCCATTCTCCTGTCTCCTGCATTGGCAAGCAGATTCTTTACCACTGAGTCACCTGGGAAACCTCACTCTTTCTTCATAAGGATAAACACCCTCTTTATTTTATTCCTTTATTTTTTTGTGTAAGTTTTGGAGAGAGAATAATGAGTATAATCAGTTTAATGTGTTTTACTCAGAATCATTTATAATTTAATTATATTTCTTTTTCTTTTTTAAAAGGATCCCATTCAGTGAGTGCATTTCTTATTTTTCCTAACACATAGACTAGTCAAAAGGCAATGAAATTACTTGCATAATAGCTAATTTTTATTTCTCTTAAGTTAACCTATGTCCCTATTTTCCATTAGTTCTATATCTAACTCCATAAGGGAATTTTTTGAGAAAAAAATTAACAAGTTGAAATTTTAAAAAATATCAAGGAATATAAACTTGGATAAATGGCTGAAATTTTGATATTTCATGAAATATTGCCTATATATTTGATAAAGGGAAGACTTTAGACTGGAATATGTAGATAATACATATAAGATGCTTTGCTTTCCTGTCCAAAGGACCCAAGAAATGCTACTGTTTACCAAGAAGTAGACATTTTCTCCTCCTAAGATTTAAAGTTCTATCATTTGTGGATTTCCATTTACCAGCTCCTTATGTAAGAGGCTAAGGGTTTAGCACTCTGTCCTTCAAACAAATAAAAAACTGACCAGACTGAAAAATAAACACCTCTACTCAAATCCATAAGAAGGGAAAACATAGGGCAAACCACTGTCCTTAAAACTGGAGAGACAGAAAGGCAACAGAACACTGGGATTTGTGGCTTATCAGCACAGCTGCTCACAGGTGGCAGTCACTGTGGGACCCAGTGCCAAGGTAGGGAAACTCAAACTGTAATTGACAATTTGCTGGAGTCTCAGCATGCCCATGTCTGAGAGTTAAAATCTCCATGGGAAATCAGGCCTAGGGGAACTCTCACACTATCATGAGATTTACCACCAGAAGCCTGACCAGATGCCCACAGTAGTTATCTGAGAAAAATCCCCTACGTTTCTGGCAAGGGAAAGGAAAAAAAAAAAAAAACCATTCTGAAACACACACTGTGCTTAACAAGTCCTGCCCTAAGGGAAAACTAGTTAACCTGCTGGGTATTATCAGAGCCTAACTAAACTGAGCAAAAGAAAATACCCAACTCTAGCCTATTCTAGCCATCCTATTTCACTTAAAGGGAAAAATGACTAGGAAACTCTTGTGAAATTCAAAGTTCAGAGGCATAGATTCACTGAAGACTGAGATCTAATCATAATATTACACTATGGAATTCTGATCTCTCTGGATGTAGCTCTAGGTGCCTAAATGGATTATGATGACATAAGTGTAAATCCTTGACCAAATTGGGACCAGAAAAAAATTGGCCTGTGATTTCTGAGAGCTGAAAGAACATAGACATCTTGCATATGACTGAATTTTACATATGCAACACATTACTAGATCTGTGTCTCTTTTAAGGCTATGAAGAATAGTGAAGATGGTTAAACATGACAGGACTTATGTATGTAACTGACTCAAGCAATTGTATATAAATTAAAGAGGCAGTATATTCACTTAAATATC
This sequence comes from Oreotragus oreotragus, assembly GCA_006410675.1. Lineage (NCBI taxonomy): Eukaryota > Metazoa > Chordata > Mammalia > Artiodactyla > Bovidae > Oreotragus > Oreotragus oreotragus. The sequence continues at coordinate 1,287,358 of SJYX01023020.1, read as the reverse complement.
ATTGTAAGCTCCAAAGGAAAAGGTAGGGGTATTTAATTGCTCCTTGATGTCAGGGGCTATGTATAATTGACACATCATGAACACTCAATGCATGCTTATTAAACAAATGAATCAAGAAGAATGATAACTGGGTTTCTATCATATTTTACACAGAACTGTATATAATTATTAGTCATGAGAGACATGCAGGGAATGCTAGGAGATTTTTAGATTCTGAAGTGGTATGCTATGAGGAGTTTACCCTTGTGATGTATTATTACATGACTAAGGCATTTCAAAGCACGTTTAATATTGATTACAGTACTCACCCAAAAAATAAGGGATAAATAGTGTAAGCTAATGAGTTTGGAGTTTCCTCTTAGAATTTTAATAAACACAAAGAAACCTCTGGGAATCAGAGACTGTTTTAAATGTTTCATGAAGGGAAATTTTGTTTGGGTGTTGTAGAACCTCGCTGGTCTTTCATTTGGATTTTTAAAGTAAAAACTAGGTTTATAAACCCACTTAAAACAATATTAGATGTATTAATTTCTTTTGCATTGTCTTCTAAGATCCCAGGCTAATAAAAACATTTGAACTATTTTGCTATCCTTTGGTTTTTAAAAACAATATATCAGACAAGTATCCATGGAACTAGAGGAAAAGTTTAAGTTAGCAGGGTAAGACTCACAGTGAAAACACAAAACTTATTTTGAAGTTTTAAGATTTTACAATAGTATACTTAGGAGACTATCTTGTAGAAATCAGCAAATGTTGGATTTTTTAATACAGAAGAAAGGTGTTAATCCTCTTCAGATGAAATTAGATTTTTTAAAAATTATTAGTGCTAAATTTATGGATCAAGTTTCAAATTTCCATGTCATTTCAGCTTTCTCACTCTTCTCTTTTATAAGTTTCCTACTTCCTCTCCAAAAAACCTTACGTACTTCTAGCTGCCTCAGTGTCTGCTTCATGATCTTCCTGCATGACCAACTAAATCAGGAAGAAAGATTATAGGCTTTAGTGTTGCACATTCCTTTGACACACTTAGAAACTTGAACAAATAAGGCATCAAAAAGACAGTATAAGGTAGATAAAATTAGGCTTAGATAAAGTGACAAGAGGTTGAAGGGGTGGGCAAGATGTACATGGATGTCATGACAGTAGACAATATGACAGTCTTAGTCAACACAAAGGATGTTTCAGAGCAAAGATGATCTAATAGAAGAGTCCAGCATTATGCAGAAATAAGTCAGCATGAAGATTCCTATCACTGGCCAAATGGCTAGGAGTGTCCCAGAAAAATTCAGCCCCTGCTCAAAAGCTGAAGCAGATCCCAATGGTGCAAACACATAGAGGCTAACTGAACTCCTTGCAGCTGAACAGCAGTTTATGCTTTGAAGGAAGATACAGTGATACAAGTGATACAGCTTGCCATCTGCCTGCTGATGCAGGAGACATGGGTTTGGCCCCCAGGTCAGAAAGATCCCCTGGAGTAAGGAAATGGCAACCTACTCCATTATTCTTGCCTGGAGAATTCCATGGACAGAGGAGCCTAGTGGTCTACAGTACATGGGATCGCAAGGAGTAGGACGCAATTGAGTGACGGAGCATGCATGCACAAGTGATACAACATCATAACTGACATATCTCCATCCTTGAGGATGCCTAAAACTTTGAGTCTTGGATAAACTTTCAGTATCAGCTCAGTTAATGTATAGAAATGCAGAAGATCTAAAATAAGCAAGGACTTTTTTACTTGCTATGCAGTCTACACTATTCTAAATTAGAGCACAAATACATTGTACTTGAGGGTTTCAAGACTGTATATTTTATAACCTGTACTGAAGAGCAAAAGTTGAAAGCTGAAAGAACACCACTGACTTGTTTTTCTGAGCTGAGATAGATCTCGCCTCTATTACTCATTAATCAAGACAAAATATAACACTGAACAATGTCTGCTTGGGTTCTACAGATGCATTTGAGAGTCACAAGACTGCCACTGCCTTGATAGGCATGATAAGATTCTTAACTTGGCCATTTTTTTTTTAACAGGCCACAGTTTTCAAACAAGAAGCAGCAAATAAGTCAGGTTTACTCTCCAACATGAAGCAGAAATCCTACAGGAGACTTGATAAACAACTGTAGTAAATTCATATCATGGAATAGTCTTTCCAAACAAAAAGGAATAAACTACTAATACATACACCAACCTGGTTGAATGGTCACAAATTCATGCTCAGAAGCTAGCCTCAAATAGTACCCACTATATGACTGAACACAAATGATGTTTTGGAAGAAGCAAATTTAATCCAGTATGATAGAATCAGAAGAGTAGAGAAGATAATAACTGAATGTGAAAGGGTAAGAAGGCACATCTTCATCTTGATAGGCATGTGGATTACTCAGATGTAAGCATTTGTCAAAAATCAAACTGTACATTTATGATTATGCATTTCACTGAATAAAATGTATACCTCAATTTAAAAGAAAGTTTCTCCAAAACCATCTATTAAGTGGCCCTGGAATAGCATTCAAACTTTTGATTTTTAATAATATCCATCTGTGTGTTACCTAAAATTTTGAATTATTGAGATTATCAACAATTTTAACTTTAATGTATGATAATAGCCCTGATTCCTAAAATTATCTCTGTTTGAATAGCTTATGTATTTTATTTCAAATTAATATTTATTATGTATATCCCAATGTGCTTCAACATCAGGAATAAAGAGAATTCAAATAAGAGAACTAATATACATGTAGAATTATATTTGAATCATTTATTTGAGATGAATAAAATTTTTGTATTGTTGGAAATGTTCAGGCATTGGTTCTCACAGTTTTTTCTCTATAACAATTACCAAGAGAACACTAATAATAATGAAAATAATTATGAAAACTGAAATAAATAGCATGTTATCGATAATAAGGGACGTCTTTAAAATGGCGCAGTTCCTCGGAACTGAATGATGAAATGGATTCAAAGAAGGACATCGCTGTAGGCAGTCTGGGAGTGTACAGAGCACCCATGAACATGCTGAAGGTCTGTCTTGTGAACTGATAGCCTCTCTAGGTGAATCTAAATGCGGTTATTCCCTTTCCTCTAGACCACACGAAGCTGCCCAGTTTATTGATGGAACTTCCTGAGACTGAAAGAGGCAAATCTTTCATCATTTGCAGAGCAGACACTTGGTTGAAAAGGGTATAAGAATTCTGTACAATAGGCATAAGTAAAGGCATCAGACTGGTTGTGTGACCTAACCGAACTCTTCTTTTTGGTTTTATCCAGAATAGATACTTATTCTGTTTTGCACAACACCTACCCTGTAATCCAAGTGACAGCTGAGAGAAATAATTAGGAGTTTGCAATAATGGATTGTGGACAAATTCTACCACGTCTTAAGATTACATTTCATTAGAAAAACGCACATTTTACCACTGCCACAGTACAAAAACTTAACTAAGAAGCAAAATATCAATGGCAATCACTTGTCCTACCACTGGTATGGTAGCAATTTGATTGAGAAGCATAATTAAGTAGCTCAATAAAAATGGATGGGCAAAAACTGGAAGCAACATCCTCTCCTGGGTGAAATAATGCAGAAGAGTGTATATGTATATGAGTGCGTGTGCGTGTGCATGTGTGTATGTGTGTTGGTGGTGACGGAGGCATCCAAAGAGTGAAAATCATTTCAGAAAATTTGTAACAGTATAAGGTATATGGCCACAATAAACTGATTTTCTATACAGGGAAATCCAAAGCCTTATTGCATGTTTCAGATTTTGATGATCATTAATATTTTACCATACTTCTTTTCATGAATCAAATATTGGAAAATTTGCTATTACATAAATAATGAGTATTCCTGAGAAAATTATAAATGTTTAACCAGTCATCTGGTTGAATAAGGGCTACCCTGGTGGCTCAGTGGTAAAGAATCCACCTGCAATGCCAGAGATGCAGGATCAAACACAGGCTTGATCCCTGGGCTGGGAATATCCCCTGGAGGAGGAAATGGCAACCTGCTCCATTATTCTTGCTTGGAAAATCTATGGACAGAACAACCTAGCAGGCTACAGTCCATGGAGTCACAAAGAGTTAGACCTGACTGAAGCGACTGAGCGCACACACATGCTGATTGATGAAATTAATTACAATATTAAAAGCAGCATTGTTTCCTTCCCTCTCAGAGATACCTCATAATTTGACCTTTAATTAGCAGTTGGTTATATTATTGACTTGAGGGATGTATAATAGAGAGTGCTGTATTGTACAGCACTCAGTTATATCTGACTCTTTGTGACCCCATGGACTCTAGCCCACCAGGTTCTTCTGTCCACAGAATTCTCCAGGCAAGTGTACTGGAGTGGGTTGCCATTTCCTACTCCAGGGAATTTTCCTAACCCACAGATCAAACCTTCGTCTCTTCTGTCTCCTTCATTGGCAGGCAGATTCTTTACCACTGTGCTATCTGGGAAACCGCATAACAGAGTGTGGACTAAGGTAAATGAAGGTCTTGTGGAGGGTGCTATATTCTTTGAGCTAGTGCAACAATCTACCCAAGCACACAGTACTACCTAGCTGTTGGTATTGTTTGCTATAGAGTACATGAAATAAAATGCAACTGCAACACATCCAAAGAAGAAAGCTTGTCACATGACCCTGAGGGAACTGTATGATTAGGGTTTTAAAAGTCAAAAGGAAAACAGCTCTTATCCAATCTGAGCTGAGGTAGTCTATGCTCTAATCAGTCTCATTTCTTAGGAGTTATAAGAAACTACATCTAACAATCAGGAGAAGTGGGTTGATTTTAAGGAATTCTTCAAGAGCTGGAGGGCAACCCTCTGACAAGAGGATGAAGGTGCTAAGTTACTGGATATAAATGTACGCAAGGGTAAAGGAATCCAAAGGTATAGAAGCACAATTTCGAGGCCACTGCATCAAATTCAGCAGAGCTACAGCCAAGATACTGAAGGTTGACACTTCCTACTCCATCAGATTCATAGACAATTTTTCACCAAGGTCTATTGATTTTATTTCTTCAGTACCTCTCCAATCTGTACACTTTTCTCTCCTGCTGCTACCTAAGTACTAGCACACAACTTAAATGGATTTCAGCAATATGCTCAGAATTAATCCACTCATGAGTTTTGCTCCTCCTTAGTCAAATTTCCAAACCTCAGCCAAAAACTTATTTTAAAATTTATAATCACAGCATCTCCTTGCTTCCACAACTCATCTTCTTTTCCTCCTTCTGTTGAAACATTTTGATGGTTTTCTACTGTCCGAAGGTAGGGAACAACCTCTGTGATATCCTACAGTGACTTAGATCCAAACTTCTAGCTCATTCACTATTATGCTAACACTTTTTTTTTTTTTTTTGACCCAGACCCACCATACTTCTTTAAGCCCCTCATATGAACAGTGAGCAGTAGTAATTGAGAAATTCTACCATCCTCACTCTACTTTTTTATTTCCTGCTTAGTCTCATATGACAATAGGACTATCACTTTCTCAGCGAAGTCATTCCAGACCTCTGCTCTATTTCATTGAGGGTGTGTGTGTGTGAATATATGTGTGTACATATGTATGTATGTATATGTGTGTATTTTTAGATTAATATTTTTGTTCATTTGGAACTTTATGTGATATAGTATCAGGAAAAATTGTGTCTGGTAAGGCTTACAACATAAGCCCCAGTACCAAGCACAGTCCCTGGATTACACATTCTATAAATTGGCAATGGTCCATAGAGATTTGACTTAAAGAGATGAATGAACAGAATCATTTATTCGTGTATTGTATTTCTAGTATGTCTTTCCCATAGTTATTATATCCCTGATTATTTACATTCTGAGATCACCTTGTACACAAGTGACTTACTATGTTGATGACTACTTATTGTCCCAATTTCATTTTTTTAATATTCTTAGTGCTTTTAATAAAAGTTATCATTTCCTTATTTTCATAACTTTAAAAATTATTTTTCACACAGTCTGCCAATTACCTTTATTTCTCATTCTACATTATTATCTTCTCTTTAACTCACAATTCAGAGTTTTTGTTTCGCTTTAGAGTACACAACATTTCCGTCTAAATTTATTTCTTATTCCTTTAGGAAATACTTTTACAAGTATGTTTTCAACCACTTATTGAGTTCTATGTGTCTTATTTGTTTATGGTATAGAATTTTTCACAAATGTTTCAGTATTTCCCTGGTTATTTCTTAATGAACAATGATAATTCTGTCTAGACTTGGGTAACTTTTTCTCACTAATGTGAGCAGATTTGCCCCATTGCTCTACTGTAGTATCCTGATCCTTTTATTCTGCTGCTACTGCTGCTAAATTGCTTCAGTCGTGTCCGACTTTGTGCGACCCCACAGACAGCAGCCCACCAGGCTCCCCTGTCCCTGGGATTCTCCAGGCAAGAACACTGGAGTGGGTTACCATTTCTTTCTCCAATGCATGAAAGTGAAAAGTGAAAGTGAAGTTGCTCAGTCGTGTCTGACTCTTCGCTACCCCATGGACTGCAGCCTACCAGGCTCCTCCATCCATGGGATTTTCCAGACAAGATTATACTGGAGTGGGGTGCCATCACCTTCTCCAATTCTAGAGATAAGTAAATATTCAGAGGTTCAAATGAAACAGGGGAATAAGGAGAAAGTTGAAGACACAAATATCCAAAGAGGAAAATTCTAAAGCTTAGCACTTTTATCTCTTGTTTTGGTGAAAGTACTGTGAAAATGTCAAGCCAGGTGTAGTTTCCTTTATCGTGCTGCCTTGTGTTATATCACATATTTGCTTTGATCTTGCTAAGGTGGTTTGGGGAAACCTAGACAAGAGTTACCTTGTAACCAGTCTTGCTGATGCTATTCCCAAACCTCTGGTCACAACTGTCCTGTTCCCTTAGTTTTTGATACTGGTCTTGCTGCCTTTTTCTCTTCTGCTTTTGAGGAAAATGTCAGCTTCTCAAATGTCATTATTACTTCAATGATACTTTGGGTAATATTTTATACTGTAAAGGATGCTAAAATAAAACACCATAGACTGGGTGGCTTAAACCACACAAATGAATTTTCTTTTTTAGAGACTGTAATTCCAAGATCAAGTTGTATGACTGGCTTCCCCCTCGAGCAGAAGGCTTCTCTCTCTGGCTTGCAGATGGCCACCTTCTTGCCATGTCCTGACATGGTTTTTCTACTGTGCACATACTGGATATCTTTTCCTCTTCTTATAAGGACACAAATCCCATTCACTTAGGGTCATAAATTCATGACCTCATTTAACCTTAATCACCAAATATAATCACATTGGAGATTAGGGTTTCAACCTATAGATTTGGGGGGACAAACAATTCAGTTCATAAGAGTAACTGCCATATTTTTCAGTAGTGCAGTGGCCTAACAGTGCTCCCTGATCTTTGTCTAGATAATTTAGTTGTTGAAATAGAAAAAAGTTTTACAGAATAATTTTCCAAGTCACCAATATCCTTTGGCCTGTAATAGTAGTTTGTGACTCTGATACAACGTATTGTATATATAATAGCTGTTATACATAACTATTGTAAAACTGCATACAAAATGGTTCTTTCTATTTATTTATTTATTTATTTATTTATTTATTTGGAGAAGACTCTTTTTTTTTTTTTTTTTTAGAGCTTCCATTTTACTTTATTTTACTTTACAGTACTCTATTGGTTTTGGCATACATTGACATGAATCTGCCACGGTGTACACCAACTCCCAAACATGAATCCCCCCCCACCTCCCACCCCATATCATCCCTCCGGATCATACCCATACACCAGCCCCAAGCATCCTGCATCCTGCATCGAACATAGACTGGCGATTCATTTCTTACATGATATTATACATATTTCAGTGCTATTCTCCCAAATCAT